>RJWJ010003745.1:0-82867 GCA_004363605.1 Indri indri | reverse complement strand
GCAATGCGCACCATCTGAGAGGTGGACACGCTTGAAACTGGGACTTGGGGGGAAGGGGGGGCAAGGGTAACATACGTAACCTAAACATCTATACCCCTATAATAACAAACAATAAAAAAAAAATTAAAAAATTTTAAAATAAAATATGCAAGGTAGTTTAGGACTTTTTAAGAATTGTGTCATTTTATGTTCATAGGAATCCCATGAGGTAGATAAGATAGCCATTACTAGCCTTCTTTTATAAGATGAAGAAACTGAAAACAAACCAAATGGTGATGTCACACAAATTATTTAAAAATTTTCCTTAAAATACCTTTTCTCCTGATAAGGCTTAAATTGCATTTTTTCAAATCCAACTTACACATATCTTTTTAGGACTAGGTTATGAATGTGTCTTCATACAAAAAAACATCATTCTAATAAGATTTTCAAGTCCATATTCCTATTTGCGGGCCTAATTCTAAAGCCACCCGACAAGTCTAAGACTGAACTTTAATCAGATGGCAACTTAAAGCCCACTCTACCATTAGTGCAAGTGGGTCATAGATTATGGAAGTGTGGTGATCCAGCAGTATAATAGAACATTCAGCAATGGGAGAAATATTAACGCGGATAATCCAAAAAGTAGAGCAGCAAGCCTAGAATGCTCCCTCTCCAGATTTCCAGGCTCTTTATGCTATAATGATAATGAAAGTATTTTCATCTGAATAGATATTTGCACAGATCGTTTTCATATCCATAAGAGAAAAATGTTTTTTTCATTAAAAAAAGCATTGCCCATAATATATATGGTTGGTAGAGGTTTTTTCCATTATTAGCATACTTTTAAAAATACTATATGTTGATTATGTGAGATAATTACATTCTCACTCTAATCTGTGATCTGGATATTCTAGTAACAATTTTTTAAAATTTATATGAAATATAAAGGAAGTCCTTAGTGAAAACAGCTTAGTGAAAACAGCTTCTTGCTTGTTTTACAAGTATCTAATTATTTTACAAGTCACTAAATTAAAGAAAAAAATTATTTATTAAAAAGATAATCTCAAATTCAACACCACATTATATTGGTGGGACAAAAACCCAGTTAAGAAGACATTAAGCCTAAGAAAAGGACCAGTAGAGATTCTATATAAATAAAGGCTGACTATTCTGCTTTGGATTAATGGTTCAGATGGAAGTCAGCAAAAACTTCTAACCTAAATAATGCAATATAAATAATACTGTCCAAAGATTATCATAGGAAAAGATGCCTTACACTATCCTCTGAAGCCAACCTAAGAAGTATTTACGTAGAAGTGGTCTAAATAGACCAACCACTCAGTTCCAATATGATCATTCTTACATTTGATGATGTAACATGACCTAGTAGATGAAATGCTGTTCTGTGGATTTAGGTAATTTAGATTTAGTGCCCAATCATATCAGAGACTACAACTTCAGAATCTTTCCACCTCATTTTGCTCACAGTTAAGATGTAGAAATTGCTGTTATAATAAAATTTGGGGAAGTTACATAAAAGAACACCATAATATTCATAAATCCTATATATGGCTGTTTCTTAAATATATATTTTGGAATTTTTCTTTTCCCAGTTCTGAAATTTCACAGTATGAACAATTAATTAATCTGTCAAATGTCCAAATGCAAAAGCGAGAGGTATGATACAAAATTCCCTCTTTTAACATAACCTTTGGAGCTTTTCACATTACAAAATTATGATTTAGAACAGACTTGCAAACTAATTATGAAAATCTATACAAAGACTACTATCTTTCCTATGTACATAGAGGCAGTGACAGTTTTTTTTTTTTTAAAGACACAAGGCACTTGAATATATTTTTAAACTTTAAGATTTCTTTAATTTTTCCCTACCTGTATTCCTCTACTCCTTTTTATAAATGAGGAAACAGGCCTAAAAAGATTAAATGAGTTATCCAGGGGAAGACAGACAAACCATTCCAGCCTCACTTCCTTTGTAAAGATTTCCCCAACTTCCTTCTCCTACTAGGTAGTCACACAAGTCTCTGGATTTCTCACTTAGCACATTGGCTCATTCAACAGCTACTGACCAGAGTACTTACTATATGTTGGTTACCGAGTTATGCAGAAGATACAGGCCGTGAACAAGTCAGTTGAACTCATTGAGGCCAGAGAGCTCAAGTGTTTGGTGAATAATAATGATAATGGCAATTAAAATAATGACAACCTTTAGACATTTTATATAGATCATGTTATTCAGTCCTCACAACAACCCTGCAAGGTACATACATTCACCCTTATTTTTCCAGATAAAGAAACTGAGGCTCAGAGAGGTTAACTAACTTGCCCAGGGCTACACAGCTAGAAATGAATGAATAAATGAACAAATGAATAAAAGTTAGCACGACTAACAATTTTACACACATGGTAGAAAAGAATGTTCATTTTACCATATTATTTATATAATAGAGCCTGTGTTTAGCACTGAGAAAGTGCACATTTGGAAATTGTTGAAACTTATGTACATAAGTGCCAAAAGTAATTTGAGTATCTTAGAGACATTCTAGAAATAAAAAATTCTTATGCTGCACTTTGCAATCACTAATCCATGCAAATGGCTTGTGAAGCAGCTATCATTCTTTCCATAAGTAAGGAGAAAATGGCCATACTGTACCCAAAGGTTACCAGATCAGATCTTAAGGGCTACCTTACAAGCCACAAAGCAACGGTGATCCATATGTTTAGGGGAAATTACATATCAAGGGTAAGCAGAAAGACTGAAAAATCTATGTTTCCTAAAAACACAAATTAGAGTCTATAAAATAGTAGTAGTAAAATGGTAATCTGCACACCATAGCAGGGCTAGAGGCCTCTGTAGTTAATATCATCACCATTTAATTTAATAAAACATTAAAATCTGCATATTTAAGTGGTAATACACTATACTTCCATCCTAAATTTAAATATACCAAAATACTCTACACCCAGTATTAAAAGTCTGAAATACAGACTCAATATGGTATATTGTGGATATTAAACTATACCAAAGAGAGGGGCAGGGGAGAGAACAATCATCATTACTACCTGCAAATGATTCAAATACTCAAAACAATGATTACAAAGCAAAAAAAAATGTGTGAAAAGAAGTCAAAATGATCGAAAAATGAAAAAGAATGTGTAACAGCTCTGTAATAGAATACAAGAAGCTGAAGTGAAATAACGTGCACTTACAGATACCAAAATATTGGCTTAAGTGCAATAAAGCAATCATTTCTTATTGTGAATGGATGTGGACAACTGAAAAAGCCAGTGAACAAATTTAGTTAGGGGGTGGAGGGAGGAGAGATGTGAAAGGGGAGAAGAGTACTACACTCATCCAATGTGGACAAAAACCCTCGAGGCAAGAAAGAATTACATTTCCTATAATGGAAGGATTTAAGAAAATAACAATGGTGACAAACACCAAGGACTTAAACTAAATTTAAAGTATCTAAAATTTACTTTGTCACTTCATGAAAGGCTTCTCTTTAATTGACAGTCATGCATAAGCTCAGGAATGAAAAGGACCTAATCTTAGGAAAACCAAACGATTTTACCTAAAAGCCACCCATCGGAATCTGCAAAACACAATTACAGTGAAAAAGAAATCAACTTTTTTTTACCCTAAATATGTTGGTTTTGAGATTCACAGAGAGATGGTATAAAATTATCAACATCCACAAAAAAGAAGCCAGACCTAGCTTTTCAGACATACCGTGAACTGAATATTAAACATTATATTCATTTCAATAGGTGCTTTAAATTGCCTCTCTGTTATAGCCACGCCTTTTCTTGGTCCTCAGTGAGAATGTGTTGGCATTTTACATTATTGATCCTCCCCCTGCTTCGAAACTTCTGCACTGTCCAGCTATCTTGATTCTTCTAACTCTGTGAGTTATACTCCAAACCAGAAACCCCCAGCTCAGTCAACCCCCAAGAACTCATTCACTCATAGTTTCGCTTCTACACAGATGACTCCCAAAGCTTCATTGTCATTCCATACCTCTCATCCAAATTCCAGTCTGGCATTTCCAGCAATGTCCAGTTAGAAATGGCATGCACTCAATCCAGAGCTAAAGTAACAATTCATATCATGAAACACTGGGTGGCAGTTGAAGAGGAAATAGAGACAGATACACTGATAGATATGGAAAGATCATTAGATATATTATTTTTAAATGGAAAATGAATATTTCAGCATAGTGTACAAATATGATCTGATCTTGTTTTTTTTAAACAAAAGCTTCCAGAAAGATGTGCAAGAAACTGAACACTAGTTACCGCTGGAGAATGGGGATATGGTTGGTGGAAGAATGGAGAGAGACTCACTATTTTACCATCTATATTTTTAAATAATTTACTTTATAAAAACTAGTTAATTAATAAAGAAAGTAATACAAAATTATTAAATCTCAAATTGGAAATACACATTAACTTCAAGTCAAACCACCTCAGAAAAGAAATCTTCCCAGGGTAGAAAGTCAAAGAGACTCTCCTTATACTGACTTGGGCTTTACAACCAATAATACCTTAGTGGCCCCAGGACAGAACGAAAGGAATGCAGGTTCTGTAGCATCTTGAACCCTGTAGCACAAATCCAGAGCCACATTTGGTGGTTCTAGAATCCTCATTGTCAGTTGCAACTAAAAATATAAAACCAAAAATGTGAAAGCAGCATATTTTATCAGCTTGTTGGCTGGGGTCAGGTACCTGCTCTGCAGCAGAAACTCAGTCTTTTGATTATTTAGGTGTGCAGTACTGGCAGACAGCTGAGATACAGACTCAGCAGCTGCAGTTCAGTACATGGTTTTCAGAGTCAGAACAATTTCTGTATTTTTATCACAGGATATAGGAATAACTACCCTATAGAAACCACCCCACCCCACCCTACCCCACCTGACCCCATCCCCAACAAACATCTATCTCTGAAGCCTTATTACTTCTGGTTTGGCAAGTTAGGAGTAATTAATCAACTATTCTGTCTATTGGGGCAGGGGAATTGGAAGGAAAAACTTGGTGAGTAAAAGGAGTAGAGAAAGCTCCAAAACAAATTATATTTTGGACAGATGGCCAAGATTCTATATTTCCATTGCTAAACAATACATAGATTTATCAGTTTGGTGACAAACGCTGATATTTCATTAAAGAGAAAAAACAAAAAGAAAAAAGAAATAGATGAAAGAATGAATAGTATATGGAACCTCTACTGAAGAGGTAAAAAACTAGAAAGTCAAACAATTAAAATTTACAGGAAATAAACTCTGAAAATGAAGACATGTGTCTTTAAGGAAACCCAATGCAGTATTTTCACAACTTGAATCAGTAGGAGAATGCAGCATGAAATGAACAGACTTTACGACCAGGTAGAATCCTTGTGATCTTGGGCAAATTAACACCCCCTTAGAATCTCAGTGTTCTCTGTAAAATGGGTACAATTCATGAGCTAATACATGCAATATGCCTAACATTAGACAGATAAATGTCAGTTCCCTTTGCAAAGTAGGCATTAAGCTGTAAAAAAATTTTTTATTTTTAAGCAACCTTATGTTAAAGTCCCTTTAAACACTGTGCTCCTGCTACATTTCAAATGTGAGAACATTTACAAAAATGCAACAGTTCAAGAACAATCTCAAATGAACAGGTATACCTGTTTCATTTATTAAGTAGAGCTAAAACTGGAGATGGAAGAATTGTCAATTTAAAGGAAATATCCAGGAACACAATTTAAGGGACATTAGAAATATAGTTCATCAGGTGAAAACTACTGCAGATACAAGGAAAAAAATGGAGGGAGGTAAACTGCATATGTCAAGTATGCAGAAGCATGTTACAGTCATAAAAATTAAGGGAGTCCACAGGAAGTATTTATGAAGACAACTTCAAACAACAAGCCCTAAAGCAATCTGTAAAAAGAGGCCACGAAGTGACTCAGAAAAGGCTGTGTATATGCAGAAAAGCAACTGAGTAGCTCAGTACCCCCACAATGGTCCCAGAATCAAACCCCATCGTCAGGAATCAACATTGCTTCCCTACTCTCAATGAAGCCTGCCATTTGTAGGAATCCACGTTCTATGGTTAGCAGGTTTTTCCCTCTGTGGAAGTGCAGCTTAACTCCCATGGCTTGGATTCTTCCTGGGCTACTAATGATTTAGCTGGTGACTGTTTCTTTTACCTTGTTACATGGCTATCACTGTGATCACTTCTTTCATGGAACATCTATTCATTTCCAGAAAATTCTTGGTTCCTTCAGGCTCACACTTAACCTTTTCCTAACATTAAAAACTAGTTTACCCGCAACCTCTAGTTAAAATTTCCAAGAAAGATTTTCCAACATGATGTAACATTCTCCCCGTGGTACTAGAAACCCAAATCACTGATCCAATCAATATATGCGAAAGCCATAGTAATTAGCACAAACTGATAAAGGTGAATTTTTTGCTATGCTGAATTATATGCTTTACATATTATTAATCCAATATTTACATAAAGGCTTCATTTAACTCAATTCTCTGGCTAACGGCATTATTGGAATCGCAAGTATGGAATTTAAAGTGTACAAGCTACTTAACCATATTCTTTTAACAGAGTGTATGTGCAAACACAATCCATACTAAACTGATACATTTCTTAATATTAAATCGAGCCATTATAATAGAAAGCCATCATCAACTGATATTGAAGCAATCCTTGTTCTGTGTTGTTCCAAACATCAGACAATCACCATGTTAGCATTAGATGAGTGTCATAAATCAACGTAGATCTTAAAAGGCCCAAGAAATCAAATTGAACACAAGCTAAAACTAAATTCTTACACAAGGCTCAGAGACACGAGAGCATAGAAGATAAAACCCACATTTTAGTCTTTTAGCTTCAACACCTTCCAGAAAATGCTTATTCTATTTGTAAAAATTGTAAGCCTCTGAAAAGCTAGTCCCAAAATACCACATACATAACCTAAGTCTTATACCAATGACTCTCAATCACAGGTGCACATTAGAATCACTTAGCTTTAAAAAAAATACCAGTGACCAGGACCCACTCCCACAGATTCTGATTTCATTGCTCTGTCACAGGGCCCTGGCATTGATCTTTTTAAAAAGCTCCCCTGATGATTCTAATATGCAGCCAGGTGGAGAACCACTACTTTAAACTAATGCAGCCTTTTGAGATGATAATTACTCTGAGGTTGATAAACATGCTTTTTTGCCTTTTAATGAGATTGTGTTAAAACTACTCAATTTATTCCATAGTTAATGAGGGACTTACACTGCAGGCACTGTAACAGAAAGATGGAGAAAGATGTGTAAGATACATTCCCTACCCTCAAGAAGCTCCCTATTAGCTAGGTAGACAGACCCATAAATAAGTAACTGTAATTAAATCTAAGTTCTCTTGAGGTGTAAGCAAATACAGCAAGCCTCACAAACTTGCATGTCATCCTTGAACAGGGGTCATGCTGCATCGTTCCAATTTTAGTATATGTCCTACCAGGGCAGGAAAGTCAGAAGTTACAGGTTACTAAATACCAGGGCAAATATTCAGCCAACACAAGGTAAAAACAGTGTGCATTCTGCTATTCCCTTTCACAGACACTGCTGTACCAAGAAAGTAGGCATTTTTCTATGTTTTAATTTGGATGATATGTTTTAAATTTCCTTCATGTAATATTACTGATTTTACACTTATCTATAAAACTTCAAATTTGCAAAAGATACAGTAAATGATCATGACATAAAAATTAGTCATTAACCTGTATTTGCATAATGCCTTTCCTTTCCAGTAATTGCTACATTTGCTAAGACAAGAAGTTATGGGACTATGACAAGGTCCCATTACTGGAGATTTGTTTCAGTCACTTGAAGGATGTTACATGGAAAATGTTATAGAAACACTAGGCATTCAAAGGAGTTTTTGCAAGATTTTCAAAAATAAGAAACACAGGGAAAATGAGTTTTAATTTTTTTAAAAGGAAATGGCATCCTCCCAATATTCATAATGAATTAGGTACATGTTCCCTCAAGATAGCTTTAACAAGGGTAAAGGCTGCAGCCACTGGAAAGAAAACATATTCCAAATCATGATCTTATACTTTAAAATCTCAACTCTATAAGTTGTCTCAATCAAGGAAAAAAACACATTAAAGGGTCTAAATTAAACTGGAACTTTCATTTATGCTACCCAGTAAGGCCTAGCCCCTAGTACACAGTGGATGAGTGAGTAGGTAGGATGGTAGGTAGGGGAGTGAGTGGGTGGTCAATTAGTCTTGAAAGGTGAAATCTATTTTAAAGTACCTTGGTAAAAATTTAAACCTATTAAGACCTAGTGGTGAAAAACACCCTGTGATACTAATTTGGTATAAAAGAAAATCAAAATTCCATAGAACTTGGATAGAAATCAAAAATTGAAAGCTAATTTCAATTTCCAGATCAATATATACTGAGATAATTTACCGGAGAAATCTTCAGCCTTTACACAGGGTGAGGAACACTATCATTACATTCTTTAACAATAAAGCTACCTTGGATTCATTATTTCATGGAATGGCATTTTATAAATAGCACTGACCAAGTCAGATTTTGTAGGTTATGAATGAGAGATTTCACAGTTAATAGTAGTTAAGGTAGCCATAGAGTACCTATCACCTCAAAATTAGGTTGCTTTCCCTCTTTATGCAGCTCTAAAACAGAAGAAATGAATTTAATTCTACCAGGGATGTTTTCTGAAAATATTCTACCAATTATAAGTCAGCAGAATACTGACTGTATTAATGTGATGCTGACCATTTCTTTTTGATATCCAAAGAGATCACATCATCACCCTTCCAGACCTTAAGGAATCAGAACTAGTTACCAAAATTGATTCAATGATGGCTATTTTCCATCATCACAATATAATTAACATTTTAATCTCACATTTTTCAATTATGACTTTGCTGGCCCATTTATATCAGCTATAACTAAGATGTAACAAACATCATTCACCCACACATGTAGTCATTTGGAGGCTTTTGGGAAACACCTAATTTACCTTCACTGGGTACTCTTGAGAATGAAGAAACCAAGGAGATTTTTGATATATTTTTTTCTCTAGAACTGTGCTATTCACATGTAGCTATTGGGTACTTCAAATGTGGCTAGGCTGACTGAGGAACTGAATTTTGAATTTTATTTAATTTTAATTAATTTAAATTTAAATTTAGAAAGAGATACTTGATTCAGTTATTGGAAAACTTTTAAGTATGTTTGGAACTTGCGTATGTGAATCTACTTTTGCAAATGCAAAATTTTATGAAACCTAAATACAGATTAAGTATTTCTGATGGAAATTTTGCTTAGTGTCATGTCAGAATTGAGATGAGCTGTTAGTGTAAAATACACATTGGATTTTAAGTATAAAAAAAGGGATATAAAATATCTCATTAATACTTTTTATACTGATCACATGTTGAAATGATAATAGTTTGGATCTACTGGGTTAAATATTTTATTAAAATTAATTGCACTTATTTGTTTTCAATTTTTTTTAATGCAGCTGCTAGAAAATTTTAAATTACATATGTGGCACATTGTATCACATTATGTATCTTTTGGACAGCGCTGCTCTAGAGCACTTCCACCAACCGCTTTTACCAGGACACATTTGGCTATCCTCCTAACAGACAGGCTGGTCATGTAACAATAGGGGCAAGGAGTAACATGTCCTCTCATCAATTGGGTCTGAGTAAAGTGTGTAGCAAGCTCTACCCACAATTTCACCATGTGAGACAACACTGTAATAATACCTCAATATGGAAGAAAAAAATTAGTTATTAGCACTCAAACAAATTGAAATTGAGTACTGCAAACAACTTAAAAGAGATAGAGCCACCCGCTCTAAGGTCTTGGTTTCATTTCCCAACTGCGGACCTTAAAATAGACAATAAAGCACCGCTTCCAAAAAAAGAGGTAAAATATTTCAACAGTAGCTATCTAGCAATCCTTATTAAATAAGCAGAAATCGCTCTTAAATTTTATCTCTTCAACTTCTAAAGTCACAGAATACACGCTGTGCTAGGAAATCAACTTCAGATTGCCAGCATTTCCCTCACAAGCAAATTAGCAGGATTGTGCGCTTGGAATATTGTTTGACAAGAATGAAAAGGAAACTATTCAAAATAGATTTAAGGAATGGACAATTAGATGAGGAACTGCAGATTTAATTCTCAATCAGCACTGTGATTAATATGATTCCCTGCTTTTCCCTAGCGTAATTATACAACACAGATGAAAGGATGAGCATTTGGACTGTCAGTTCTATATTCTAGACCAGCCCGGTGACTCAAAGCAGACGGCTCTACCACGCTAACCACCATCCCAACAACAGTCGAAGGGAGCCTCGAGCACTGATTGAACAGTCATTGCATAACGAGGCATTAAAAATTCGAATGCCCCCAACTCTTTCCACATTTGTCTACACCAGGAGGGAATTTGCTGAAACTGAACGCACCCCGTCTTAAATGACCCCCTCCAATCCGGGCATGGGGTGAACACAAAGGCATCTGTCTAATATCCTGCACAATAGACACACACCCCACAATTAAAAAGCCTGAACGCTCTTTCTCTCTTTCTCTCTCTCCACGCAAGCAAAGGAAATGCAAGCTGTTCTTTTCATAAATGGTCTATGGTACACGCAAGGTAACAATAACCCCAACTGTTCCCAGGAAGCAACTATAAAATTGGTTCTGCCACGTCCCTGTGCAACCGTCAGATAAAATGCAGGCAGCCAGCCCCACGCCTTACAGGGTGGCCAAACTCTGCTCGTTGGCCTCAATGGATCGCTGAGAACCCCCCTAGACCCCAGGAGACCCAGGTACACGTCTATAAATACTACAGGGTGAGGAGGACCAAGGAGGCAGAGGGGAGGGAGGAAGGGAGGGCAGGGGGCAGGCCCGGAGCGGGTGCGGGAGGACCCGGGCATCACTGAATTGCATTTTTCCACACTCCCGCTCCCTCGCGTGGAGACTCACTTGCCGATCACCTCGCACAGCTCGTACACATCCTCGAAGAGCACGTCGTCGTCGGCCATGGTCCGGAGGGGACTGTGGCCGCAGTGTGGAGGGCTCCGAAAATGGGGGTGGGGGCGCCCAAGAGCTCAGTGTCCAGCCCCGGGCTCGTCTCCTCCCCTCAGGACCCGCGAGCCCTCGGTGCTGAGGACTCTCGAGTGGGGCCGCGAGGCCCAGAGACTGCAGCGCCTTCCTCTGCTGGCGACCGCCCCGGCGCGGGCGGCGGGGCCGGGGCGCGAGAGCGAGGGCGGCCCGGGCCCGGCGCCGCCCGCCCGCCCGCTGCTCCTCGCGCTGCTCGGGCCGCTCTGCCCGGCGTGCGGATCCTCGGGGACCGCTCGGCGCCGCGCTCTCCGCTCGTCAGCCCGCGCGGGCCGCGAGGCCGCGACCGCTCCCTCTGCCCGAGGCCGGCTCTGGCGCGGCGCGGGGCAGCTCGGGCTACAGGGGGGGCCGCGGCAGGACCGTGGAGGGAAGATCGCCTCTGAGGGAGGTGGCGGCGGCGGATCGGCGCTGGGGACCAGGAGGCGGCGGCAGAGACGCTCCCTCCTCCTTCTCCTCCTCCCGCCGCCGCCGCCGCCGCCCGCCCGGGAGTGGGAGGGGGCTTCGCCGGACTAGCGCTCTGTGCGGGCGAAAGCCCCGGCCACCGCCTTCTGCTCCTCCCCTCCGCCTCAGCAGCCGACCGGCTTGTGAGCCCCGCGCACCCGCCTCGCGCATACACGCCCTCCTCCCCCTTCGGCGGCGCGGCTTCCAGAACCACAGGCCCCGCCCACTCCAGCCCGTCGGGAGGCGGTGGCCCAGGGAAAGAGAATTGAGTTGAGTGGCGCATGCGCACGGCGCCAGCCGCGTCACCGCGAGCGGGAGGGCGCCGGGATTCTGGAGGGTGCTGGGGGTTGGCAAGTGGGGCGCGCAGGCTGCAGCTGCGGAGGCGGGGCTGGTTGGGGTCGTCACCTCCGCGCCCAGCAGCCACCAAGCCACGAAAGGGGCCGGGGACAAAAGGTCCACGGCCGCACGCACATTGTTCGGCAAGAGGCTCAGAACTCTGGCCGCTCCCCCATTCTTTTGTAATCGCAGGAAGCTTTTCCCGGTTTTTTGCTGGGAAAAGAAGCAGGGAAAGGGTGCTAATGAATGGGAAAGCAAGAAGAGAGGTGGAGAGAGGTTGTCACTCAAGACCGTGCTCGGCAGCGGATGCTTTTAGTGCCACCCTGTCATTCCTTAATGAAGATGAGGGCTGGAGGAGGGGGTTCGTCCAAGAAAAGGACCAAACGAAAACTGTCTAGGAAGGTGTGCAACAACAAACGGTAATCTATAGAGACGGCTTCTCCCGCGCTCTGCCTCAAACTCAACAAATATCTATCCAGCGCCCACCCTTGCTAGAGACAACCTAGAGAAAGGTCGGGAAGGCAGGGACATACCGAGACTTTAAGCTCCTTTGTATATTGCGCCCAAGCCCAGCACCTCCTCTGCTTTCTATTATACTCCCTATAAATGTAGACTTAACAGGATAAAAATGCAACTAGAGGGAGTGGATGCACAGGGTCAGGCAGCGAGTGAGGTTCTGGGTGTTGCCGCTGTGCTAGGTTGCGTTCAACACGAAGATTTCTGTTCAACTGAGCATGTGCAGAATGAGCCAACGCCATCAGACAGGTATATTCCTCAGTTGAAGACCAATAAAAAAAGTCTTTGTTTCTCCGCACAGCAGAAGTGCCCAATTAGTTCATAAGTCAGCTTCCAGAAATCATCTGATAAAATTCTCAGTGCAGTAATTAAAAAAAAAAAATTAGTATTTACCAAAATGGAGAGGAAGCGAGGTGGAGACTCAGCCTATTTTCTCTTCAGAAACGTTTCGTGCAAACCCTTGACCACTCCTTCAAGAGGCTGAGAGATTTGCCTGTTAAGGATTTGGGTACTAAATCTTTTTTTTAAAATGAAGATCAGAGGAAAAATACAATTGCACAAAAAAGTTTTCCTCCTTTCTCAAAGAGCTTGTCCATTCGCTAGAGAAATGGGCTTCGGAACTTGAGGAACATCGCCTCCTTTAAGGGTCCAACAGTTCCAAGTAACTCACCCCAAGTTGGCGTGTCCAACTCGCTATGAATAAGGTGTCACTCCATTCTGCCCTGAGGTGCACAGCGACCCTCACAAGTCACCTTGTCAGTTTCACTTCTTTTCCCCCAGCCCAACTCTGAGGTATGCCAAGGCGTGTCGACTTCATTTTGAAGTTTGTTATCTTCCACGGGACCTATGCTCAGAAGTAGAAAAGGACAATTATAAAGAAAAACAGAAAAGAAAGTGGAGGTGAGAAAAGACGACTGCAAAGATAGGTGAGCTCTCTGCTCATGGAATCACAGCTGGTTTGCATCTGGAAAGAGCCTTAGAGGTCAGCTGCTCAACTTACAGATGTGGGGGGTGTGGTGATTACTCTCCCAAGAGCCATCCCACCCTTCCACCATAGGGTAGCAGCTCCACGTAACCACTCAGCTGGAGAGGTGGGCCCTGATTCATTAATCTATAATAATAAACGCAGCCCTCTCACCAAAGTGATTGGCCTAACTTAATCAACTCTTGGCATTCCCTGGTCACAGGCCTTGAATGGTTCAATGTATTCCAATCAGAACAAAGCTCAGGACTTTTCCCCCTAATCAGAACTTAGATCTCCTAGCTCCCAGTGTGGTATTTAGTCATACAGAAGTTCTCTGTAATACGCATCCCTGAGAACTTGTACCATGTATGATGGCTAGAGGCAGGTCCTCTCTGCTTCTGGGACTAAAATAACCAAACCTTGTGAATAAAATTAATTTTTCTCTGGGTTTCTTTCAAAATCCACTACTCTTCCAAAAAATAAGCACAAGTATAAGCAGTCAGGTGTCAAAAATTTAGTTCTGTTTTAGTTTCCACAAAGAAAACGTTAAAGTAACTAAGTGCATCAGTTAGATTGTATTCAGAAGTTAATTAATAACTGAATATTCAACTAACAGTAGCTTAAAAAAATGGGGGTATGTTCCTCCTGTAGCAAGGGGTCTGGAGATGGGTAGTTACTAACATTGGATCAGCTACTCAACAATGTCATCAGTGACCTAGGTTCATTCTTTCCACTCTGCCATCCTTGACATGTTAGTGAGTCTCATTCTCAGGCTTGTCGCTTCACCATCTCAAGATGGCTGCTGCAATTTCGAACACCAAAGGCAGGAAGCCAGAGGGCAGCAAGGGCAGGAAGGGCCCTTTTTGCTCCCTCTTTCATCTTTTGTTAGGGAAAGAAAATATCTTTTTCCCATTTCATTGTCCAGGACAGAGTCACACAGCAACCCTCACCGCAAGGGAAGCTGGGGCCTGGGTATTTTGACTTTTCCTGTCTCTTTATCAGAGGTGGACAAGGGAGAAGTAGGTGGGGAATAGGTTTCAGTAGCCAATCAGCAGTATTTCTAATACTAGCACAATTGCCAATGAAACAATTCTATATCTTCATCTAATGTACATATACCTCTAGTATATAATGCATAAGCCTCTAAAAAATTCAGAAACATCTAAAAACCCACAAAGATGGAGTTGATGCTAAACAAATGTAATTCTCAGCTGTCAGTGCAAATCTTCAGTGATTTTGAGGCGTTGGACTTCTTCACAATTACATTAGACATTCTCAGGTTGTCTGGCTCCCACATAATTTCAGCATGGGGAAAACACACTCTAGAGAAATATTAGCATGAGGGCCACACACAGAGGTCGGTGCGGTGCAGGGCCAATTTAGGCAATTTAGAGTTCAGCCTCACTCTGTAGTGTGATTGTTTAAGCATATAAATTATTACTGACTTAATCAATAAAATTAAGAATGACACTGTTCTCAACTGGAATAAAGTTATTGCTCTCATGGTATGAATAGGATGTTCTAAGCTCAAATGAAAGACAGCATCTGTCTCTCCTGAAAAAGCTACATCTATTAGACTTACAGTTTGATGTCATGTTGCAAGTTATTTATTTTATATTTATTCAATGAATGTTTATGCTAGGCACTGGGGCTACAGCTACAAATAAGGCAGTAATGATCCCTGCTCTCTCTGGGCTTCCTTCTAAAAGAAAACAAGTGTCAAGCAAGTAATTACAGCAAAGAGGACCTATGGGTCAGGGGAGGCCCAATTGAAGAAATGCTTAGACTAAGACTGAAGAAAGTGTAGAAATTAACCAGGTGAAAGGAGTCAGTTGATTTTAGGTAGAGAGACAGCATTTGCGAAGTCTTGGAGGTGAGCAAGAATATGCTCTTTTGGAAGAAGAACATGTTCTTTTTGGAGAAGTAGGTCATGGCTGGATCATAGAGCATAGAAAGAAAGAGGCCAGAGAGAGTTAGAAAAATAAGCAAATAAGAGGAAGTTAGAGAAATAAGGCTAGATAGCAAAAGGTGTCAAACACCATTTTAAAGAGTTCGCCCACTGAAAGACTGCAGATTTCAGTGGTACTAGAGGCTTATGTGTAGACTGAGTCCCCCAAAACCCATGCATGAACAGAATTCTGCTTTTAAGTAATTCTTCCTCTTGCACTTGGTGCATTGTTCTCTCTCTTAGTTACTTTGAAAAATGCAAATACGCCTGCTGTAAATATGAAATCCTTTAAATGGTTTCAGCAGACACTGTAAGTGCTCCATTCAAATCCCCTCTGATCTCTTTTACCATTTCTGTACGTCATACCCCAGCTTCAGCATATTTTTGCTTCCAAAGCCTGTGCCTGTGATTTTAGAGGACTTTCCTCAAGCTATTGGAATCATTTTGCCCACATGGTAGTGTCTGGGAGTTTAGGTCTCCCCCATCTGGCTATTAGCTATTAGGCAGTGACTAGTAGTGCAGGAATGTGAAAGCCCAGCTCCCTTGACTGGGGAAGAGGGGACAACTCTGTGGGGTTACTCCGGAGCTCCCCTGTGGGATCAGGCTGAAGCTACCCTTCCCAGGACTTTGCCTGAAATTACACCCTTGCTTGGCTCCCTCCCTTTCCCTTCCGTACTTCTCTCATGCTCTAACAAGTTTCTTCTGGGAGCACTTCCTTAATAAATCACTTGCTCATGAATTCCCTATCAGGATAGGCTTTTGAGGAACCCAACCTAAGAAAATGGTGTTTCTCAAAGTGACAACTGCATCAAAATCACATGGGAGTTTATGAAAAATGTTAAAAATGTCAATTCCTGGGCCCTACCCAAGACCTACTGAATCTGAATCTCCTGGAGCATGTTGCAGGATCTGTATTTTTATAAGCTCCCTAAGTGAGTCTAGTACACCTAAAAATTAAGAGCCACTGTCCTAACACTGGCTGCTGAATAAGCTCTCTAAAAAAAAAGAAAAAAAAAAAGAAAAGGAGCAAGAGTTGATTTCATCACTAGGGTGGAGAAGCCAGAAGATATGCAAAAGAACACTCCAGGCATCAGAAGAGAACTGGAATACAAATGCGTTTCCCTCCCAATTTTTTCTGGTGAAAGTCCTGTAAACCTCTGTCTAATGATTCATTTTGCCCTTCTTCTTTTAGTATCAATGAACAAGTCACTGGAAACTTTTGACAGTGGAAATAATATTATCTTTGGAAACAACATAGTGTCAGTATACACTGAACATGTAGCTTAAGAGTTAAGCAAAAGGTATCTATTCGCTGAACCGTTTATGATCACAAGTACTCACTGGCCTCCTAAGGACTCAATACTGTGCTGTGTGCTGATAGGGACTGTATTAGTCAGGATTCTTTCAGTTGTAAGTGACAGAAAACTGAAACCAGCTTTAATAATTCAAAAATCTACTGCTTCACATAATTGAAATGTCAAGATGTATGCTAGCCTCAGGTGAGGCTTGATCCAGGACTCAAACGATATCACTGGAGATCCACTTTCTCCCAATCTCAACATTATGCAATCTGTGATATTGGCTTCATACCACAAGGCAGCCCTCACAGCTCCAGGCTCTCCCCTTGAGATAGTAAAGTGGGTGCCACTGTTTCAGACTTTACGTCTTTATGCATCCAGGACAAGAGAAAAAGTCTTATCTGGTAGGTGCTGCTCAAGTTCTAGGATTCACTCTCTCTCATTGGCCTGAAGTGGGGGCACATGACCATCCCCAAACCAATCACTGTAGCCAGGGAATGGGAGTCACTGAGTAATTTAACCAATCAGGGACCACCATTGAGCTGGGGATGGGAATAAGGATAGTTAAAAGCCCCCAAGAAAATCAGGACATTTTAGCAGGAAAAGGGCAGAACGAATGGTAGGAAGGCTCCCTGTTCTCCTAGTCACCCAAACACTGGCAATGACTTCATCTTAGCATTCTATATCTTTCTTCATGTTCAGCTAGTCACCATATCCTGCCAATTTTTCTTTCAAAATTTTGGTTAGATCCCCCTTTCTTTTCCATTTCTTCAGTCTCCATCCCAATCCACTTCCTCCTCAACCTGTACTTAAATGTTGCCCCACTTTACTCCCTAGGTTCCTGCCTTCAACTGCTTGTCCTGTCCTGCTCATCCTGGGGAGGCTCAATTCGTGTCCATGAGAGAGAATTCTCAGCATCTAGAACAGTGTCTGATGTGTAGTAAGCATTCAAAATATATTTTTTTTAATGTTGAAAGAATAAATGGATTAATAGCCCTTATCACTTCCTGGATGTCTCTTTTACTCATTTTGTTTATAGCCTTTTTTCTTTCACCTCCAATACTTAAGAAGAGTCTGAAGCATAGTAGGTACTCTCTACATATTTGTTACATAAATAAATGACTATATGTTTATTGAATTAGAGAATCACTCATAGTTAGGAATAATTAGGAAGAGAATGAGGAGTCAACAGAAACAAAGTGGTTGGATTCTTAGGGAGAAAATACATAACAGAAGAAACAAGATTTTCACAGAGGAAGGAAGAGTCAACAATATAAGAATTGAAAAGATTTCAAAGACAGCAGGGACAGAGAAAAGGGCACTGGATTTATTTCTACTAATTGAAAATAGTTCTACCAGCTATCTTTTGTGTTGAAAAATAAATTAAAATCTCACATAGCATTGGAATTTTTCCTTCTGTCTTAGCTAGGAGAGATTTCAAAGGTAAATGTAGGAAATTAAATCTCCTCCTTAAATTCTTTTGTCTGTATTTCCTGGTACTTTCTTTCCAGGCTGCCATGAAACTGTCACACTACAAGGTAAAAATGCACAATGAGCTGCAGTATGTTCAATGGGTGACTTATATTGAGCCCAGCCCTGGCTAAGTTGCAAAGAGTCATGTAAGTCACCCAAGCCCCAATAGAAAGGAGTATAATTTACTATGCCAAGTGCACTGTGGAAAAGGTCAAGTGATTAATAAGTCACCAATATGAAATACAAGCCTATCAACACTGGAAGGTTTAATCATTTACTCTCCTTGGGGCTTGAGTGAAGCAGATCCTTTCTTGGGGTGGGGGGGGGTCTTTTCTGGCAGCATGAGTCTGCAAAACTCTCAAGAAGACATTTCATTCTTATCACACTTTCTCATAAAATGATATCTTTTCTTAAAAATGGAGGCTCTTTTCCTGAAAAATCTTTATTCTCACAGAGGTAATCTATAATGTCAGGATCTGCACTAATAAGATGTTTTCCATTTTGGTCAAGAGAAAAAATACACAGGATGTTTGTGGTAATTCCCAGGTCTAATAGGAACTCTGCAATGATACTTTGCCTTAGGTGTCCTAGTCAAATATTTCCCATTCAAGCTTATTTACCCTTGTTATTGCTTTTAAATTGTCTTGTAAATGGAGACAATAGCTAAGAAAGTAACCTTTTTAGAGATGATAGCAAAGCCAAACTAAAGGGAAAAGATGGAGATTCTAATGATCTGTAAAGAAATAACAAAAGGACCATTTATTGAAGGCTTATAAATGCCAGACACTATGCATTGACATTACACACATTTCATTCAATCCACATAACAACCTCATGTGGCAGATATTATTGCCCTTATTTTACAGATGAGGAAACTGAGACTTGGAGAGAGGTTGAGTAATGTGCCAAGGATCACACAACTAGAAAGAGATGGGACCAACGTTTGAACCAAGTCTGCCAGATCTCAAAGGCTAAATCATCGTGGACTCCGCCATTAGCTTTCTTGTGTTTCTCTGAGGCATTAAGTCTTTGTTATGGTTTGGATATTGTTTGTTTGGCCTTGCCAAGTCTCACGTTTAAATTTGGTCCCCAATATTGAAGGTGGTGCTTAGTAGGAGGTGTTTGGAACATGGGGGCGGATCCCTGGTGAATGGCATGGTGCCATTACTGCAGGAGTGAGTGAGTTCTCACTCTTAGTTCCCAGGACTGGTTGTTGAAAGGAACCTGGCTGCTCCTCCTTCTCCTCCTCCTCCTCCTCCTCCTCTTCTTCTTCTTCTCTCTCTCTCTTTCTCCCCCACTATGTGATGTCTACACACTGGCTCTGCTTCACCTTCCACCATGAGTGGAAGCAGACTGAAGCCCCCACAGAAGCAGATGTTGGCACCATATTTTCTTGTACAGCCTGCAGAACCATGAGCCAAATAAACCTCTTCATATTATAAATTACCAAGCCTCAGGTATTCCTTTATAGTAATACAAACTTACTAATACAGTCTTGTTTTCATTTTTTTCGGATTAAGCAACGTATGCTTCAGGCAAAGGGTACAATGGGTTGAATAATAACAGCAACAACAATAATAGTTTCTGCCTATTGAAGTTTTACTTAGTGCCAGACACTGTGGTTAAGTGTTTTTCAAGCACTTATTTGCTCAATCAATAAAACTTTATTCAGCTTTTATTATGTTCTAGGCACTGAAAGTATAATAGTGAGTAAAATCAACAAGAATCCTTGCCCTCTTGGAGCTTGTATATTAGTGAGGGGTACAGACATGAATTGAATAATAACAAAAATAAATGTATAATTATTTTGGCAAGAGTGCCAAGACCCTTCAATGGGGCAAAGGACAGTCTTTTCAACAAACGGTGTTGGGGAAACTGGATATCCACATGGAAAATAATAAAGTTGGAGCCTTACCTTATACTATAGTCAAAAATTCACTCAAAATGGGTCAAAGACCTAAATGTAATATCTAAAACTATAAAACTCTTAGAAGGAAAAAGAAGAAAATCTTCATGACATTGGATTTGTAACAATTTCTTGAATATGACATCAAAATCACAGGCAGCAAAAATAAAAATGTAAAAATTGGACTACTTTGAAATTTCAAACTTCTGTGCATCAAACAACACAATCAATAGAGTGAAAAAGCAGCCTACAGAATGGGAGAAAATATTTCAAATCATATATCTGATAAGTGGTTAGTATCTGGAATATACAAAGAACTATAACTCAACAACAAAACACCAAATAATCCCCTTTAAAACTAGGCAAAGAATTTGAATAGTTATTTCTCCAAAGAAGATGTATAGAAGGCCAAAAAGCTTATGAAAATGTGCTCAACATTAGGAAAATGCAAATCAAAACCGCAATGACATATCATCTCACACCCATTAGGATGGGTGCTATTAAAAAAAGAAAAAGAAAATGAAAAACAGAAGAGGAAGCAGAGAAATTGGAACCCTTGTGCACTGTTGGTGGGAATGTAAAATGGTGTAACTGCTATGGAAAACAGTATGGTGGCTGCCTCAAAATATTAAAAATCGAATTACCATATAATCCAGCAATACCGCTTCTGGCTATATATCTAAAAGTTTGAAACCAGGATCTCAAAGAGATATTCGTACACCCATGTTCATAGCAGCATTGATTCACAATAGCCAAAAGATGTAAGCTACTCAAATGTCCGTTGGCAGATAAACAAAATGTGGCATATGCATACAATGGAATATTATTCAGCCTTAAAAAGAAAGGAAATTCTGATACCTGATACAACATGGATGAACCTTGAGGACATTATACTAAGTGAAATAATCTGGTCACAAAAAGGCAAATAATGCATGATTTCTTTTATATGAGGTATCAGGAGTAGTCAGACTCATAGAAACAGAAAGCGGAATGGTGGTTCATAGATGCTTGGGGGAGAGAGAAAGGAGAAGTTGTTTTTTGATGGGTATAGAGTTTAAAGATGAAAAAGTTATGGAGATTGGTTGTACAACAATGTGAATATACTTAACACTACTGAACTGTACACTTAAAAATAGTTCAGATGGTAAATTTTATATGTATTTCATTGCAATTAAATTTTTAAAAATTATAAATGTATAATTAAAATATTTATCTCCTTTAATCTTTTAAACAACTCTATGAAAGCTTTTTATTATGCTCATTTTATAGACCAAACTCCCAAGGGGACACTGTTAGTCATGGGTGGAGATGGAATTTGAGCCCATTTCTTGAGCCTAAAGTTCATGTTCTAAACTGTTACCCAACTTAGATAACCAGGTCTTCAAATGAATGAACAAAACTATCTCTTATCAGGTTTGGTCACTGCGATTGGAGCGATCACAGAGCATGAAATTTAGAGTGTGGGTACCAGTAGGTGTCAAGGGTGCTGATAAAGGGCCTGTCTCCCATAATTATGCCAGTCCCTCTCTCCACCTTGCCCATGAAAAGTACATCTAAGTGTGGAATCAGTATAACAGTTTGATTTCCTTTGTTTCTGTTCCAAAAACTTTTTTTCCTTCTGCACTGTAGATAATACCTTAAAACCAAGTGGAGTTAGAGTCTAGATTATTTTTTTTTTAGTAGAGTAGCTGCCTTAAAAGCCTGTTGTTGGCAGGACAGAATGGCAACTGAGGGTGTGACTTCCTAAGACAAAGCCCTTGGTTACAACCTAGAGTTCCAGTTAAATCACAGATCGCTTTAGCCCAAATAAGGCAGCTGGCAGATGTGAAGAACTCCAAAGCAGTTCTTCCAGGGAAAAGAGAAAAAAAGTGTCAGATGCCCTGGCTGGACAGCCATAAGGGCTACGTTGGGGCTATGATCTGTTAGAGCTGCTGAGACACTCAGAATGAATCTACTATAACACTAAGGAAAGCCATCCTCACGGAATGGTTGAGCAGACCAAAGTTGATGCTGTTGCAAGGACTGCACTTTAGGCCAAAGGAGAAATATAGACAGGAAGCCTGGGATCAGGCAGTGGGTAGCAAGAATGGACATGGGGATGAGCAGAAGTGCTACTGGCTTAAATGGGACCAAACAGAAATGGAACTTTGGTCAAGTGAAGGAGTGTTATCAGATGCTTTTCAATAAGAAGAAAAACATGCCATCCTGCCATAAGCTCAAAACTACTGGGATAACATGGAGGGGGACTGCACAGCAAGTTATAGCTTCATTTCCAGAAGGCCTTAGTCTTTACAAATTCTTTGGGGCCATGAACTTGAGAATATAAAAATGGCTTAAAAAGGATTCTGGGTATTCTGATGATGCAGCTTCTTTAGCTAATGTGATGCTTTTCTTCTTTTTTTGAAATGCTAATTTTATTTATTTATTTTTTTACTATTTTTTATTTCAAAATATTAAGGGGGTACAAATGTTTTTGTTACATGGATACCTTGTATAATGCTTAAGTCGGGGCTTTCAGTGTGCCCTTTACCACAATAGTGTTCGTAGTACTCGATAGGTAAGTGTTTACCTCTCACTCCCTCCTACCCTCTCCCTTTCTTGGTTTCCAATGACCTTTACATCTCTTTGTGCCATGTGTGCCCATCGTTTAGCTCCCAATTATTAGAGAGTACATGTGGTGTTTGTTTTTCCATTCCTGAGATACTCTGCTTAGGATAATGGTCTCCAGTTCCATCCAAGTTACTGAAAAAGACACTATTTCATTCCTTTTTATGGCTGAGTAGTACTCCGTGGTAAATATATATCACATTTTCTTAATCCACTAATGAATTGATGGGCACTTAGGTTGATTCCACATCTTTGCAACTGTGAATTGTGCTGCAATAAACATTCGAGTGCAGGTGTCTTTTTGATAAAATGACTTATTTTCCTTTGGGTAGATACCCAGTAATGGGACTGCTGGATTGAATGGTAAATATACATTTATTTCTTTGAGGAATCCCCATACTGTTTTCCATAGAGGTTGTACTAATTTGCAGTCCCACCAACAGTATATAAGCGTTCCTTTCTTTCTGCATCCATGCCAGCATCTATTGTTTTTGGACTTTTTATTAGTAATAGCCATTCTGACAGGAGTAAGGTGGTATCTCATTGTGGTTTTAATTTGCATTTCCCTGATGATTAGTGATGTTGAGCATTTTTCCATGTTTATTCACCATTTGTTTATCTTCTTTTGAAAAACTTCTGTTCATGTTTTTTGCCCACTCTTTAATGGAGTTGTTCATTTTTTATTGCTGATTTATTTGAATTCTTTGTAGATTTTGGATATTATCCCTTTATCAGATGCTTTTCAATAAGAAGAAAAACCTGGGCAACCTGTCTCTCCCCTTAGCCTGTGAGTTATTTTCCTTACAATTACTTTTTCTGAAAGCAACATAACAAATGTTAAAAAGAATTCTAGAATACACAATGGTCTGGAATAAAGGAGACAAGACACATCATTTGAGTAGATTTATCATATAAAAGACCACATAGACTACTTGGAATTGTAACGTGAGGCTCTTAAGCCAAACTAAAAGATGCCCATTGCCTATGAATAGTTCAATCAAGGAAACTAAATTAGCAATAGACTTGTGAAAAAACCTACTAAACTTGAATGTTTAGAATTTAGAGACTTCTAAGACACAGGGGGTCATTTTTTAAAGCCTGGGGTTATTGGAGGTCATAAAACCCACCATTGAAGGTCATTACCCGTCAACATACACACAAATAATTATACCACCAAGTACTATGATCTCTTAATATCAAACTTTTGATTGAGAGGACAAAACACTTCAGCTAGTCTATAAGCCGAAATTTCCTGAGTCATGAATTCTTATCCTCTGTGACCTGAGAGGTAGGACAAATGCTGAGGAGGGAGGCAGCATCCTGTTAAGTCATCATTTATGTCTAGAACACTGAGGCAGTTTTATTGTACTTTACCAGGCACTGTGGGAAGCATTGCCTCCTCTGGGAGCCCAGGCGCTAAGGCTGTGCTGGAGAAAACTGTTGCAGGAGAATGATGGAAGGCATCATAGCTCTCAGAAATGAAGGGATGAAACATATTTTGGCAAGGAAAAAAACTGCTTTCTTTAGCAGGTTCCTATGTAACTGGGGATGAAAGCTAATTTTCTTTCCCATATCCACTTTAGTTTCTGTTTGAATTCAAAGAAATAAACCCAATTTCAAAGTAATTTGCTAATATTAGTCTTTCATTCTTTCTTTCTTTTAGTGCCTATCAAGTGCCTGGCACAGTGCTCAGCATGGGAGGCATGCTGGGTAACATAACAGAAGAAGATAGCTTCATCCAGAGATCACACCACATGGATATAGAATTAGAAACTAAGATATGTGCTCTCAGAGAAGACACCATTGTGTGTAAAATGAGAACTTAATCTAGACTGGAGGTGTGACAGTGGGAGGTCAGGTAAGACTTCCCTGGAGGTGTGGACTAGGCCCAGGTTTGGTTTGGAGGGTGGGAAAAGTCTGGACAGAAGAAATCGCATGTACAAAGGCCCTGAGGTTGAAAGGTACAAGGCATTTTGTGGGAACCAAAAGAAGGCCTGTGGTGGCATGAAAAAAGGGAGTTAGGGGGAGAGTGACGCAAGAGGAGGTTGGGGGCATGGTAAGGATCCTTTTGGAAAGCCATTGATAGGTTTTAAACAGGAATTTACTGTAGTCAGATTCACATTTTGCAAAGATCAGTTCAGCTACAGTTTGGAGAATATATTTGAGGGAAGCAAGAGTGGATGGTGAAAAACCATTTGGGCTTCCATGTGGTAGAATGATAAAGACCAATTGTATGAGGGGGGTGTACTGGATGGTTTTCATTTGCCTCTCCACGTTTACTCGCCACCGTCTCCATCCAGCTTTATGCCCTGGGAAGCTGAACTGTATGAACTACAGAAAAACAGCATTCCCTGCCTTCTCACTTCTGGTCGAGTTTGGCCAATGGGAAGCCCCTGTAGGACACTGGAATTTGAAGGAGAATGGGGTCAGGGTATTTATTTTTCCAGTTCCTTTCCTCCTGGGCTGCCCTGGCTTCAATAAATCTATTGTGTTCTTCAATAGATTTACGTATACCTTCTGATTGTGACTCTCTTTTTCCAGTTTCCCTCCTCTGGTCCCTTTTTAGGACTGGGGCTGGTGATAGTTTTGCTCTTATTGCCAAGGGTTTCTATATTTTATGTTTAGTATGTGGTTTCTCTACACTCACACCTCTGTAAATAAACCCTCCCCCAAATTCTCCTAACTGGAATGTGCCATATATTTCCTTTGGTACCTTCACTGGTATAGGTAGTGGCAGGATATGAAGGGAAATGAACAGATGAGAAATGTAGTTAGGAGGTTAAATTAGCAGGTTTGGTGATCATAAAAAGCATTACTTATAGACATAAAAATATTACAGTAACAGTGTTTTGATTTTTATTACTAACAAAATAGATGCCATAGCTATTAGCTGAGAATAATAATATTTGTGTTTATCATCATTTACAGGTATTGTGATTTTCAAAAGCAGCAAGACTCCAACAGCAAAAGGGAGACAACAGCGATGGAAAAGTAATATTGGGGAATTCCACTTTGATCATCCCTTTCTCTACTTCTCAGTTTGCCTGTCTTCTTCTTCATAAATCAGTTCTTGAATATCTTAACAAGAAGGCAAGTCATGTAATTCTAGATCCAAACTCTAGACAAAGACTTTCTGTAATTATTCTACCTGTTTTTCTAACACATATTCCTTGATAGCATCCCCTGGGCTTTGCTCCTAAACCCTTTCTAATCATGGAGAAATACAAGCAAATCTACCAAAGGTCACCTGTGATCTGTGCAACTCTTAAATGTTTGGTGTTGACTCTGCTTTTAGCTGAACTGCACCTAAGCCATACCAGCGTGGTAAATTAAGCTTTTTTGGTGTTTTTAAGTTTCTCCTGAAGAAGATGCTACAATTTTCTTTGATGAATTAAAATGCTTAATGATATTACAGTCTATGCCCCTTCCTGATTTCTGTGGGGATTAAGATCAGCTTGCCATTATATGATGAATAAAAAAATGTTCATTTCCTTGAAAACACAATCTTTCCAGAATTATCTGCCCCATTTCCTTGAGTTAACCTTTAGCTTCTGTAATAGTTTCCCATTGCTACTGTAACAAATTACCAAAAATTTAGTATCTTAAAACAACATACTTCTTTTTCCTCTTACAGTTCTGGAGGTCAAAAGTCCCAAAATTAGTCGGCAAGGAGGTGTTCCTTTTGGAGGTTCCAGGTGAAAATCTGTTTCCCTGATTTCTACTTTCTAGAGGCCACTTACATTCTCAGCTCATAATCCTGTCCTCTATCTTGAAAACCAGCAGCATAGCATCTTCCTCTCCCTCTGTGTGTCTCTCTCTCCATCTCCATCTCCATCTCTCTCTCTCTCCCCTTCCATCATCGCATTGCCTATTGTCTTCTGTGTTTGTGACCCTCCTGCCTCCCTCTTATAAAGACCCTTGTGAATACATTGGGCCTACCCAGATAATGCAACATAATCTCTGCACCTCAAGATCCTTAACTTAATCACATCTGCAAAGTCCCTTTTGCCTCATAAGGTAACATATTCACAGGTTCCTGGTATTAGAATGTGGTCATCTTGGTGGTGGCAGGGGCATTATTCAGTCTACCCTAGCTTCATTCCTATTGGCCTATTCCAAACACACGTTGTTTTTCCCAAATTCAGCCAATTTGTTCCTACTGCCTAAGGGTTCTGCTACTACCTCTCTACTTCTCAAAATCTTCCTATAATTCAATGACAATCAAACGAATATTTTCTGAGTATAGTGCTAGACTTGGAGACACAGTGGTGAACGAGACAGAGCTAATATAACCATTCCCTCTGAAACATCCCCACTATGCTTTCTCTTGGTGGGGAGCCCCAAGGAGGGGAGTAGAGCTCTGGATTTTTACAAACTGCTTGGAGCTATGTGAAAGAAAACACACATTTCATCTTCAAGTTCTCACTGCCCCAATCATTTTCCACATTCCTATGTGACTTCCTTTCCACATTCCTTTTAGGTTTGGAAGCTGGTATAAGATACATGTCTCTAGTAATGCTTTAAATGTTACAGGAAATAATCAAAGAAAGATTAATCAAAGACATTATTAATAATATCTTTGCAATCACAAAGGGGACATGAGTAAAGAATATTTCTGGGCTATTTTCTTTATATTTAGGTACTTACCAAATGTTCTACGATGAACATAGGTTTCTAATTAAGTAAAAATACAAAATAAAAAGGTGAAATATTTCCAGTTTCCAGGTCTTAAATTCAAATTCCATAATAACAATTAGCACTAGATTATGCATAGACCCAGAATACAAACCTGCTTCATAGTTTAAGCAATTGTTTGTAATCAGAATTGACTACATAATTTGTGGGGCTCAGTGTAAAATGAAAACATAGGTCTATTATTCAAAAATAGGTAAGAATTTCAAGTCAGCAACAGCAGAGCATTAAATGAAGTGTGGGCCCCTTCTAATTGCAGAGTCTTATTCAACTGCATAGGGTTTCTGCCCATGAAACTAACCCTGGTTGTAATTATTGTCACATATAGACACAATGGTCTTTTCATTACATTAGGCAAAATCTAAGAACTGTAACTAGGTTTTGAGAATTTCAGTGATGAGAATAAACTTTACATGTGTTGATAATTACCTTTGCCAGTTTTTGGTCTTTTTTTCTTCTTTATATAGTTTTGATAACAATTATTAGTTTGACTATGTCTCCCTGATACTAAAATTCATTAAAAAAAATGTGAAACAGGCGGGCGCGGTGGCTCACACCTGTAATTCTAGCACTCCGGGAGGCTGAGGCAGGTGGATCGTTTGAGCTCAGGAGTTCGAGACCAGCCTGAGCAAGAGCGAGACCCCGTCTCTACTAAAAATAGAAAGAAATTAGCTGGACAGCTAAAAATATATAGAAAAATTAGCTGGGCATGGTGGCACATGCCTGTAGTCCCAGCTACTCGGGAAGCTGAGGCGGAAGGATCGCTTGAGCCCAGGAGTTTGAGGTTGCTGTGAGCTAGGCTGACACCACGGCACTCTAGCCTGGGCAACAGAGTGAGTCTCTGTCTCAAAAAAAATGTGAAACATTCAGTCAGTTACTTGGATCATTCCCCAGAGCTAGGTATTTCATATTATGCAAAAAATAAATGGGGACTCAACTTTCAATGACTAGACTCAACCTCAGGGCATTGCCTCCAGAATCTCATGACCTACCAAGCCTGCCATCAGTAGATTGGAATATTTTCCTCAACTGACAAACACCTTGAGTATGGCCATTGAGTTAGTGGTTGGTTAAAATATGGGCCCCCAAGACTACAGAAGTTTCTTCCTGGCTTTGTGTTTAAATGACTTTGAATAGCTTATTTCATCCTGCTATGAAAGAGAAATAAGTACATTCTTCAAAGTCCCAGTCAAGAGAGGTACCAAATGAAGCCAATGCTTGGAGAGCCTCAGATCAAATATATCTGAAAATGCAAATCTTTCCCCACTTCTTCAGCTGTAGCTCCTATTTAGCTGAGGAGTCACCTCTCCCTAGAACCTTTTTTTGATTTCCTTCCTGGCTCAGTCCCTGCTCTGTGTTTCTGTAGCAACCTGCACACATATCTATCATAGCTTTTCCCACACTGTGATAGAATTATATTTGAGTATGTTCTTCCTACCAGTCTATGGTAGACATGGAAATGTGCTTATCCCCCTTTGAGGGAGGACTCGCTGCCCAGCTGCAGGAAGGGTGGCCAGCCTCTTAGAGTCCCTTTGCCGTAGGTCCCTCCCTGGCAGCTCACAGTCAATGACTGATCAAGCTGGGGGTGTCCAGCCCAGCCAATTCAGCCGGATTTGGGATAACTTGGGTAGACAATTCTTACTCTAGAGCTCCCCACCGGTTGGGGGACACTCTGATGGACTGGATTTCAGTTCATCTTCCTTCTTAACCCAATCTCACTCCCCCATGCTCCTCTCACGGGTGTTAATGCCCAATAACCACCACATACTCCAAACTCCATCTCAGGTCTGCTTCGGGAGAATCCATCCTATGACACAGACTCTGACTTTCTTGTCTTATTTGCCTTTATATTTGTGACTTTTAGCACCTTGCTAAGGCCACAGTACACATCCAATAAATGCTGGTTGAATTGAACGGTTTGCTATAGACTTAAAAAATACAGTATTGTTCTTGATTTTCTCTCTCCCTGTCACAGAGGATCAGATGATGAAAATCATCGTGAAGGTTTTAACATTGTTAAACATACAACCAATAAAGAAAAATGTAATAAAGTGGTGCTGAAATATCTTTAAACAAATTATTCAGCCAATATAATCTTTGTGTGTTATCTGTATAATTTTTAACATGATAACATCAGGATTTTAATATAGTATCCGACTTTGCCAGTCTCTTTATAGACTGTTAAAGCAGTGCCTTTGTTTAAGCCTTGGGAAAATGTTTATTTGTTGGTAGAAATGAAGGCAATCCCCAAAGTGCTTTTTAATATGAAGAATGCAGTATGGATTCTTAGTTACGGGTTTTCCTTGTGAAACATTTTTGTTTGTTTTTGAACAAGATGCTTTAGAAGAGAAAGCAGGTGGGGGGGGGAAGTGAAGGAAGCAATGAAAAGAAGAGATAAACGAGTTGCGAGCAATGTCAAGAGGCTGTGAGTGACGTTACAGCTGCTAAATCAGTTCCCACTGCATTTAGGATAGGAAATCAAATTGAAGAAAAAATCCAAAGAAAACAAAATGAGTGCCAGACAACATCCCCACAACCACCCTTCTGAAGATACCTCCCCCGAAGCCACAAAAAATTACCTATCCAATAATCTAACATCGTGCCAAGTATAGCAGCTTTGATTTCCAATTAATAGACAGTAAATTAATTCGAATGCAATGGGTTTGCACCTCAAAAGATGCCAGAACTCGAGGGAGAGGGGAGTTCAAGTGCAGAGTGGTGAGAAGAAGCAAATTGGGGTAAGACTAAATTGGTGAGATTACAACAGGATCTGATATAGAGGTTGACTATTCAAAAAAGCAAGTTTATCAGTTTGTAAAATAATATCCACGTCTTCCTTTGAAAACAACGGAAATTTTTATAAAACTAAGTGTTATCATTTTCAAATCCTTTACAAGTGTTTATTCAAAACAATGTTTCAGTCAAAACTATAGAGACAGTGAAAAGATCAGTGGTTTTGGGTTGGGGGAGGGAGGGATGAATAGGCGGAGTAGTGGGGATTTTTGGGGCAATGGAACTACTCCCTATGATACTGTAATGGTGGATACATGCCATTATACATTAGGTAAAACTGATAGAATGTACAACCCTAGGAGTGAACCCTAATATAAACCATGGACTTTAGTAAATAATAATGTACCAATATCGATTCATCAATTGTAACCAATGTAACGCACTAATGCAAGATATTAACAAGAGGACATGGCGGGGGGAGAAAGGGAGTATACCGGAATTCTATACTTTTTGTTCAATTTTCCTGTAAACCTAAAATTTAAAAAGAAACCCCATTTCTGTCTATGGTAACGACTGCTAAAATTAAGATGATTACGTTTGGTTTTTGCGTGCCGAGAGCTCCTTCTTCCATACTTCTGCTGGTAGCCGGCTCCCATTTCTCATCTCAGTAAATGGGTAAATGACCCAGGCCTGGCCACTTTTCTTTGGTCACAGGAATTGGTCCAGATCTTATGAGTCAAAGCTGGACTGCTCAGAGATCTTCCCCGAGATTTTTCAAACTGGAGCTGAGAGAGAGGAGTCAGTTTTCTTTCCACTAGTAATCTGCCTGCAAACCCATGCTCCTTTGTGCTTAAGCTTATTTGAATTGAGTTTCTGTCCACTGTAACCAAAAGAAAAACAAAGTCTTTGTTTTTTTCACTTTGAGTAAGTAACCATTTATTGGGCGCTTACTATGTTCCAGGCACTTGCTATATAGTATCTTTTATGATTTTCACAGGAAATTTACAAGGGAGCTTGTGAGGAAATAGGGTCTCTGAGAGATCAGGGAACATACTCAACATTGCACACTAATAAGAGGCAGGATTTGAACCCAGCTCTGACAATCCAAATCCCACGCTTGTAACCAATATGCAAAATGTGTACAGCAAACCTTTGTCCTCCACCGAAGCACAGTTTATTCAACCATGGGCCATACCTATTGGAATCACTATTGAACCCACAAGCTTTGTTCTCAATCTGGATTCAGGCCTCCACTCGAATGTTGACTATTAGTTTCAACCGTGTAAAATTGTTGATAATTCGACTGTTTTTGACCTGCAGAAATGGCAATTTCATTTAGTGCAGCCTAGTAGCTATGTGGTGTGGTGTGCTGTGCATTACCTAACAGCTTAGAGTCTCAGTTTCCTAAGCTGATAATGATGATGTGAGGCTTTACAGTGAGGATTTAGGTGCAATTATTTTATTTAGGAGAATTTTGCAGGAAACCCAGTGAGGCAATGAGGGAAATGAGGCAAGGAAAGGAGAAAGCCAACACAGGGTGTGTTGATGAGCAGGTTAGTACTGTGGACAAATGGGACTCAATCCTGCTGGGGATGCTCTGAGAAACTGTGTAGAACACACCTCGAAAACATTCTCCCTGAGAGCCAAGGAAGCTGGGGTATTTATCCACCAACTCCTGTCACTCACTGGATGAAGGGTATTTCCTGACACTTCCAAGCCCACACCTCATGCAGGCCCAGAAAGTTCCTGCACCTAGAGAATGTCCCCAGGCAAAGAGATGCAAGAAGCAGTGCCTGTACTGGAATTTTCTGTAGGTAACCTCTGAGGTGGGTCATGACAGCAATTACTACAGAGGATGTTGTCACCTACTTTATGGCATTTTTGAGAAAGGTGAAATATACATAACACATAGTTGCCAAAATAGCCAATCAATTTAGTTGGATGGTGAGGGCCATATGAAATGAAAATACTCTATGATGTCTCATAGATTTGGAGGTTCAGTGGTTGGATTTCTAGGTATTTTATCTGCTCAAATAAACATACCTATGTTGTAAATATCTGAATTCTCCTTTGTTTTACACATATGGGATCATACTGAACATACTGTTTTGCAATTTGGTACTTTTAAAAAATATATCTTGGGGCTGGGCATGATGGTTCATGCCTGTAATCCCAGCACTTTGGGAGGCTGAGGTGGGAAGCCTTGCTTGAGGCCAGGAATTTGAGACCAGCCTGGGCAATATAGTGAGGCCTCCCCGTCTCTAAAAAAAAAAAAAAAAAAAAAAAAATTAACTGGGCATGGGTAGTACGCGCCTGCAGTCCTAGTTACTTGGGAGGCTGAGGCGGGAGGATTTCTCGAGCCCAGGAGTTTGAGGCTGCAGTGATCTATGATTATGCCACTGCACTTCAGCCTGGGTGACAAAATGAGACCCTGTCTCTAAAGAAAGAATATTTTGGACTTTTTCTCTGTCAGTCCATATGGCTATATCTCATTTCTTTTAATACTTGCATGGTACGCATAGCATTTCATCACATAGATTTCCTATTATTTAACCTTTATGCTGTTGATGTTTAGTTAATGTATATTCCAGTTTTTCACTATTACAAAAATGCTGTAATAGACATCTTACATGCATATTTTTGTACCCTTATGCAAGTATGTCTGCAAAATAAATTCCTTCTAGTGTAGTTTTGTTGGGTCCCAAAATATGTACATTTAAAATTTTGATAAATCTTGACAAATGGGCCTTTAAGAAACTTGCTCCTATTTGCACACTCACTAACAGTGTGCAAATTGCTATTTCCTCACACACATGACCATGCTGCTTAGTTGTTTAGATGTTATTTTGGGAGGCAGTTTACAGTAAGAGAGGGTAGCAGTTGCTAATGGTACCCTGCTTGAATCTCCTCACCGTTACCACTTCAGAGCAATTGCCTTGAGGTTTTCTCTGCCCTCCAGGGCCTACTTTGCCATTCGTGCAGCAGGCCAGAAGTGCAGGAAAATTAATGCTCCCCTGGGAGTATCACTCAGTCAGTAGATGACAGGAATTGGTGTGTAAATACCTCAAGTCCCTGGTCCTTGTGTGGAATAACTCTGAGGTATTTGCGTCCCATTGATTCCCAGAGTTCCTCAGTGGACCTGAATTCAAGTCACCTGCAGTGAAAACAGGTGGTTTTGTTTGGCCCTGTCCCTTTCCTGTCTCACTTGTCCACTCTGTTACTGGGTGTTTCGTTTGCCTTCCAAATAAACTACTTGTACTCCAGTTTTTGTCTCAAAGTCTACTTCTGAGGGGCCCCAAATTCAGGCCTATGCCTAACCTACATTTTACTCTGACGAATTCTTTTAACTAATCCTTACTCTTATATGTAGTTTTCATAATCTCTGCAATTTACAATCCATGGAATGATAGTAGAGTTGAATCCTAAGAGCTGACTTTCAAAACATCTCTCAAACTCAGAGCATTCATAATAAGCAGTGAAGATTTTAGCCTCAAATGATTAAAGCAAACTTTTCAAAACAGCCACAGTCCTATTTATTCTTCCATAGCTCAAAAAATAATCTTCCCCTGAAGTGTAGAAGTTGTTCTCATTTGAATGTTGTATTTTCTTCCTCTAGCATCCTGGATGTGACAGATGTATGTGCCCTTTGTCCTCTGGGATTTTTTAATATGCAACAATTGGCACACATGGCCTCCAGTTTCAAATTTTTACAACCCTTTATGGCCTCACCTGACTGCTGTGTTGAAAAGACCTAATGGTCTCTTTTCTTCGGCCTGATTCTGCCCAAGCAATGCGAGTGCAAATATTTAGGGTTCATTTGGATTCTCCAAACTTAAACCCATCAAATAAACAGTCAGTGACCAAACTGAAAAGATTTCTTTGTCCCTAGTACATTGATTAAACATGGAATTCCATAAAGCTACTACTGTCCTGTGAACTGTGAGGCGACAATATTCATTGAATTAATTTGTTGCAACACAACTTCCTAGGCTCCATTATATGTCATGACTTTTAGAGATAGAGCAGTGGCACTTTCTGAAGCAAAATAATTTCATTTTAAAGCTGGAATTCAGATCAGAATTTTTCTTTCAGATTTTAACACATTGCCACACTAGAAACCTTTTTTTTCCCCTTGGGGCCATGGTGTTTTATTATGAAAGTAGAATAAAAACTTCGAAAACAAAATGATCTTTTCTGGTTTAATGAAAAATTTGTTATTTTTTTATTGTTTTCTATGCATGAGTTATATGCAACTTGAAAAATAGTTCACAAGGCTCCCAAGGTGAAGAGACGTGTGAGTTACATGTGCTTCACGAGGCCCCAGGCTCAAAGCCAGCATGAGTTAAATACAACTCACATGGCAGTTAATGTGTTAATTACTGAAATTTCCACCCTCTGAGGGTTGTGAGGGAGAAGAAGGGTCAAAAATAAAGGGCACATTTCAGAAATCAAATTCTTTAGCAACAGCGTGGGTGGAAAGGATGTATACAATTTCAGGGACAAACAGACCTGGAACCACTGTTGTCATAGCACCTACAAGGACATTTTTTATTTGCAAATGAAAAATAAATTTAAAAGGGAGACCTTCTTAGAGAAATGCTGGAAGAGAGTACTTTGGAGCAGATTGTCCACCTAACATTAAAGGCCTAAAACTATCGATGGTCCATGAAAGTCTACTGGGTGGTTTGGTTCTGGTGCAAAATGGAAATACAGGGTTATGAGGGGAGTATAGGCATAACAGAATAAGCAATTTTGCTTGCTAGATACTCTCTGGCGTCAGCCTAGGTACAGAGGGCATAATACAACTATGGTTAAATCTCGCAGTTTCTTGGCTCTGAAAGGAAGCAACGATGCCTTTAAAGACAGAGCAAACAGGAGACAGAGAAGCATCTTATCTGACCCTCTGGGCCTGCTCCTTTTTCTATGCTTACAGTTTCTTCCCCATCTGGTCCTTCTCCTGTAGCATTAACTACCACCGGGCTGCCTCTGAGGAGAGGGGATCAAAGAGGCTGTGATCTGCAGAAGTTTCTGTGTGTAAATCCTGGAAGCCTTTAATGCAGATGCTGTCTGGAAGCCCAAGCTTTGAAAACTTTGATGTTGAAGGTTTGAGGATAAACTTGGTTTTCCTGGCACTAGACAGACCCCATGTGGGGCATGATGACTGATACCTAAATTCCTTCCCTGTCACATGTTCTGCCACCGAGTCAGTGACCGCCTCCACACCGGATTCAGCTCCCAAGAATTCCAGTTGCTTTAAGAAAACAGAGAATGGATGGTTGTTTACCATGTTCTAGTTAAAAGTACAAAGATATAAGCTCTGTAGAAAATGTTAAGTTTCAGGAAAGTAAACTGAATCTATTCTATTTGCTTGCCATAAACCAAAAGTTGTAACTTCTTTCGTTTAAGTGATTTTCTCATATTTTCACTCCTGGTTCCATTAGACTTCTTACACTGTTTCATACTTTATTTATTTAAATTCTAAATGTTCTATGCCTCACACTTTCTTAGTGGCTTCTACTCACCTTTGTTTTTTCTTTGCTATTACCTTTTGGGACTTAATAAGCAGTGACATACATTTCAATATTTGTTCCTCAAACAAAAATTTCAGAAATAACTCATGTCTGTTGCCAAGTAAACAGATTTCTGTACACAAATATTTTCTATCTCTCTCAAACCTCTTCTTCCCCTCCTCTTGTACTCTTTTATCATGCAAGTATACCACCCATATGTGTATACATATATATTCATATTCATACGGTTTGAAAGGCAAATAGGTACACAAGTCTATATAATGAAAAGTTTCCATTTAATTCTTATTTTCAGCCACCCAGTTCCTCTGCCCAGAGATGTTCATGTTACCAGTTTTAGTGTGTGCATGTATATATTTCCAGAGATATCCTATGCATATACAAGTTGCACAGATGTACATACATGCACACACATACATTACATGTATACACATGTCTGTGTTTCCTTCCCGTTTCTACAAAAATGGTAACATATCATGCATAGTGCTCTGCATCTTACTCTTTTCCACTTTACAAAATGCGAAATAATCCCATTTTAATATATAAAGAGCCCCTTCATTCTTTTTTATGGATTTCTAGCATTTCATTGCATGAATGTGTCACGGTTTATTTAATCAGTCTCTCACTGATGAAAAATTAGAATGTTTCCCTTCTTTTTTAATTACAAATAGTGCTGAAGAGCATAACTGGGTATGTGCTTCATTTTTCTTATGAGCAAGTGTAATTGTAGGGTACATTCTTAGAAGTAGAATTGCTAGGATAAAGGTCATGTGCTTTTGTAACTTGGATAGATGTGGCCCAATTGTCCTCCACAGTGTTATTCCTGTTTGCTGGTGTTATATTCCCTTCTAAGCACCACCACTGTATCTGAATCACACTTGCATATTTGTCTGTTTTCTACTCATCTGCCACACCCAGGACCCTCTCACATCAGCGACTCTTTTCTTGTTTTTGTCAAGCACATATCGCAAAAAATATTTTGTTGTTTTTCCGAATAACACTTTGAAAAGAAAAGAAAAAATGAAAATTGGGATCAAAAGACTCGGGTGCAAGTCTTAGCTATATTTCTTATATGCCTTGTGCCATTGGGCAATTTACTCATCTACTCTGAGCCTGGTTTTTCTCATCTAAAAAGCTGGATAAGGCCCCCATCTCAAAAACTTTGTGAAAATGAAGAGGTACTGGGTAAGAAACACCCAGTATTGTCCTGACGCTCAGTAGGAGTCCCATAATTGATGGCTCCTTCCCCTCTTTGTCCTATTTTGGTTTTCTTATTTTTAAGAACAGGTGTAAGATTTCTGAGAGTGTGAAATGATAAACTATATGTAAATGTTTTGTAAACTATAAGTGATAGGCAGAATTTTAAGATGATCCCTAATGGCTCATATCCTTGTATGATCTCCTCCCCTTAAGAGTGGGAGGGACTTATAAATATGATGGGATATCACTCCCATGATTATTTTATGTTATATGGCACAGCTGACTTTAAGAAAGGGAGATTGTCCTCAGTGGGCCTGACCTGATCTGGTGAGCCCTTTAGGGCCAAGAGTTTTCTCTGGCTGATCACAGAAGAGGAAGGCAGAGTGACACCATCTGGCTGGCCCAGAAGAAAGCAAACATTCATGTGAACTGCCTATGGAGCCACATGGCAAAGAACTGCAGGCAGCCTCCAGAAGCTGTGCATAGTTCACGGCCAACAGTTAGCAAGAAAATGGGGTTCTAAGTCATACAACTACAAGGAAATAAATCCTGCTAACAACCAGTGAGCGTGGAAGAGCATCCCATACCTATGATGAGAACCACAGCCCTGGCCAACTCCTTGATGTCAGCCTGAGCAGAAAAATCCAGGCACACTGTGCCCAGACTCTAACCTCCAGAACTATGAGATAATAAATGTATGTTATTTTAAACCACTAAGTCTGTGGTAATTTGCAGTGCAGCAATAGAGAACGAATACACTATATGAATTCTATGTCTGTGAGATAAACCAGTGATGGGATTGAATGGAGGCCACGAAAACAAAAACTAGTATTTGCTATCTTTTAACATGACACTAGCATCATTTCATTTGTTTTAGCTCATTTGATGCTTATCTTCTTCCTAGGAGCCAATTTCCCCAAGCAGAAGAATGTGCATGGCACCTTAATATTCCTTTTACATTTTTAGGGCCTTGCATGCATGAAATGTCTGTGGCTTGCTTCTAAGAAAACATTTTTTTCTCAAAACGACTTTTGATTAATTTGTAATTTAACCATGCTATGTTTCGAATAGCAAAATCTGATTTAAAAAGCACCAATGTGATTTTTGATAAGCTTCATTCTGTTACTCGAAAATGGTAGAACTAACCTTTCCTCAAAGAGTAAACTGAGGATTCCATGTTCTGATTTGGTTGTTGTTCTTTATTATCTATTAATGTTGCATCTGTTTAATGTATTTTCTACCTCTTGTAAAGATAATTGTTCGTTCTAAATAAGATGAGCAACTAGTTGTGAGTTTTCTAAAGAGAAAGCTATTAGGTGACTTGACTTTAACTGATATCTGTGGTGTCCATAAGAACAAAATTGTGAATCCAGAGACCATGTAGAAGCTTAATTTGAAAGTTTATGAGGGGTATAAGACCAGCTATTATATAGTAACAATTATCTGAGAGATAAAACTGATAGATCCCATAAATGTTTTAAGTGTGCTGGCTAAGATTTTAACTTTTCAAGTTATCACCTTAGTCTGTTTTTTTAAAACCCTAAAAATTAAAACAGTTATTCATTAGAATATATTTAATAAGAACAATATAATAATCAGATGTGTTTCATCTAATTTCAAAAAGTGATGACATTTTAGGGTACAATATTTGCTTGAAATTTTATAATTTTGCATTCTGATTCCACATGGTAACATGCAATCTTGTGCATTAAACTATTTGTAGGACTTAAAAAAGGATTTGGTATACACATATCCTGATAATATCTATCTCTCATACAGGGTTCAAAAAAAGGCGGGGAGCAAATTTCTGGATGATGCTTCTACCCTGGTTATTAACTTGACGGATTAACTGATTAGGAGCTTCTAATATAGATGTCTTATATCTGGCAGTGATAGATGGTGCTTATGTGTATTTTTTATTCTAAAGCTATTGATTGTTTAAAAATTAGTTTTTGATGGCTTAACTTTCCTAAATAAGAAAATGAAAGTGTCAACGCATGGGCCATCTACTTCTATAGTGGTCGATTAGCATCTAGTTAATAGACTTCAACTGTTGCCTACTTACCTTACTTTTCCCTTTGGAGCTCAAGGGATTCTACAATTAATCCTCCTAACATCCATTTACACTTGATTTAGAACAGGTGGTGGTATCTTCATTTTACAAATAAGACACTTACGCATAGAGAGGTTAATGATTTGCTGACAAGCCAGCAACAAAACTGGGCTGGCAGCCCTCGTGGCGGCTCTCCCAGCCCAGCATTCTCTGCTCCACACCCTCACGCTTTTGCCTTTACAGTTATACTTTCAGCGAAGCTGGTTTTCATCATAAACCACATGCTTGCTTTGGGGATGAAAATGGAAAACTAGACAAAGCGGGCCTTTTATAATACTGTTTTTATCATATTATTTGAATAGTCACTGGTCGATATTTGTATTTATAAAACCGTTTCTGTTTAGGACTTTGTCCCCATTTTATTTATTTATTTTCTTTTTTTTAAATTTCAGAATATTATGGAGGTACAAACATTTAAGGTTACATGTAGTGCCTTTGCACCGCCCAAGCCGGAGCTACAAGTGTGCCCATCCCCCATACAGTCTGCTCTGTACCCATTAGTTGTCAGTCTACCCATTCCCTCCGCCCCGCTCCCAACTGCCCGCCACCCGATGAATATTACTTCCATGTGTGCACCTAAGGATGTCCTCACTTTTTGTCCCTCTCTGTGAAGATATTAGAAAGAAATGAAGTGGTCTGTCGTATTTTTCTTTTTGGCAAATGCCTCTGGAATGCTATTGTAATAACAATATACAATTTTAAGGTGAAGCACTGTCATGGGATTATCCTCCCTGTAACATTAACATAGCTGAATACCAAAGAAAAGATTTTTTTTTTATTCTATTACTGTTCCATGAAGGGAGCTTCCTTTGCAACTGGGTTTTCTGCTGAGGATACTGGGAGTTTTTATGCAGTCATGATCATAAAACATGTCTTAAGATTTGGGGAAACATCAAAACACCTCAGGACTGCATTGAACAATTTGAGTGGCCCCACTGTGTTACAAAATTTAAAACGAAGAGAAGTAATTGCAGGCCCCACTTTGAGGATATCAAACATGAGAATTTCACTCAAGCTGTCGCCCCTCTCTCCAGCTGGCAGCCATCACCACCAGAATCACAAACAACAGCAGGTAATTTTAGCAGAATGTGTCTCATCCAAAAGGAAAAAAAAAGTTTAGTTGTACCAATAGACAAGAAAATCCAATAATTAAGCAACAATTAACAAATAACGCGGCATCGGTTCTATAAAGAATATTTGAAAATTGTAACTGAACTTGGGAAAATGCAAATTAACTTTGCTGGGAAAAATTGATCCAAAATACGGAAAACTCATAGTTGTCTAATGTGGTTAGGAAATGGAATGTTCTTGAAAATCAGCATTTTGATTAATAGAGGTAGCATGGTATTACATAAGAATTATATGCCATTATGGGTCAGAAGATAAACTATGCTACTGGTATAGCTGTGTGACCTTTGTACATTCATTTGACCTCTCTGAATTAGGTTTTTCACCCGTAAAGTGGGATGGTGGTGGAAGTAATACATATCCTTTCTATCTCGCAGGATTATTACAAGGAACAAATGTGATTGTAAATATAAGGGTTTTTCCAACACCATATGTGGGGGGCCAGTTCGAAATGATTAGTCTAGAATAAACAGTATATGACATAAAAGCTAAACTAAATGTAAATACATCTTTGATAAAGCAAGCATATAGCATTAATGAATCTCAGTCCACAAACCCATGGGTGCAAGAAATGACATTTACCTTTAAATTTTTCTAAAATTTCACTTCTGTCTTTTTTGGGTTTCCCTTTGCTACAGGCTGTTTCTCATGGCTGGGATCTTATCCAGAGTCAAGGTACTGTGTGTGTGGAAGTGTCCATCGGATCCTCTGTGATTGTTCCATACTGAAACATACTCTGACCCTGACCATGCAGGACCCATTCCTCTCTCAGGTGTTGCTCCCTGCCCAAGGGCACTGCTGAGAAGCAGGGCTCAGGTCTCCTTGCTCTAGAGACCCATCAACACTTACCTCTGCCAGTCTGGGGAAATCTCTTTCTAGTCTGAGAAAAATCCTTTCCCCTACATGTTTCTTCAAGAAACTCTTTATAGACCTACAAATCTTCTTTTCCAAAAGACTTAGGCTTTTAGAAAACAAAACCCAGGAAGATTTGCAGCCTTTTTCAACTCTCTGCCCTGCCACATACCCTCCCCTGAGGCACAGAGCTGGCTATCTGATTAAAGTTGGTATGGGAAAGAAAAGAAAAACTCCAGATTATTATTGCAAAATATCCATAGTCACTCATTCATTCACTGTATGGTTATTGAGCACCTACTATATACTAGGCACTGTGCTATGCTCTTGGATATAGCAGTGAACAAGATAGGTATAGTCCCTGCTCAGGTGCTTACATTCTAGAAGAGACAGACATTAAAGAGTGACTTAAATTGTTGATTCCACAATTACACTTGTGATAAGTGCTATAGTGTAAAGGACATGGCAGAAGGTGCTAAGAGGGCGTATAAGGGGAGCTCGCTGAATCTGGGGTCTGGGAAGGTTTCTTTGAGGAAGAGCTATTGAAGCTGAGCTCTGAAGGATAAACAGCAATCCGTTTGGGGTTGCTAGGAGCATTCAGGCAGAGAGAAGAGTGTGTGTCTTACAGATGGAAATGTAATGGCCCATTGAGCCAGGTTGACACCATATACCATGGCACAGATGTGCAAAGAAATACAACATTATTTTCTGTTATACAATTCAGCTTTATTTTACTTTATTTTATTTTATTTTTGGGACAGTGTCTCACTCTGTCACCCAGACTGGAGTGCAGTGGCCCAATCATAGCTCACAGCAACCTTGAACTCCTGGGCTCAAGCGATCCTCCTGCCTCAGCCTCCCAAGTAGCTAGAACTATAGGCACACACCACCACACCTGGCTAATTTTTTTGTGGAGACAGCATCTCTCTGTGTTACCCAGGCTGGTCTTGAACGCCTGGGCTCAAGTAATCCTCCTGTCTCAGCCTCCCAAAGTGCTGGGGTTACAGATGTGAGTCACAGCACCTAGCAAACTCAGCTTTAGATCAAGGAAACTGTCTAGCTAAAGCAGATAACTTATTCTATCCCTTTCTAGTATGCTTAATCCAATTTATTAAATATTTCCCCCAATTCTGTGACTGTTATTTGTCACCACGCAATTCAAAAGGGTGTCAATGATTATTATTTGCCACTATCCACCACTACTCCTGATATTCTTGGATTCCTGTACAACTATCTGGGAATTTCTAATGCCCACCCCAGATTTTGAGCCCAAGGTGGGGTGGGATCCTGGGCACTCCTGGACAAACTTGTGTGTTAACTTTCCCTCTCTCTGTACAATCAAGAATAGATGGAAGGGATGCTATAGAACATAGGAGACCACCAACAGTGGTCCAGGTGAAAAATGGCAGAATTTGGACCTGAGAGACAGCAGTAATGATGAAAAAGTAGACAAATTTAAGACATACAGACAAGGGAGAATAAATAAGACTTGGTGATTGATTGGATATGCATGTGAGGGGGACATTTAGGGAGAACATAGTGACTTCTGGGTTTCAGGAGAGATGGTTTTGCCACTTACTGAGATGTAGAACACTGGAACAAGTTCACATTTGGAGGAAGAAAACTGGAAAGGATTTTGTTGTAGGGGGATGTATCATTAAAACAGTATCTTTCTGGCAAGGCTTGGCATCCTTTGAATTGAAGCCTAGTGATTACTTGGCTAGACCATCTGCTGGGTTGGTTCAGATCCTGATAATTTTCTGATGATACAACAGCCTCCTCAACATGTCCACTTGCGCATTTAATTGGCATCTTATACTGAACACATCCCAGTTTCTGGTCTTCCTCCTAAACCTGCTTCTCCTGCAATATCCCTTATCTCAGGAAATAACCCTGTCTTTCCAGTTGCTCTGGCCAACCCCCTGGAGTCATCCTTAATTCCTCTCTTCCATATCACATATGTGCAATCAATCAGCAAATCCTATCATTTCTATCTACAAAATATATCCAGCATCCAACCAATCCTTCTCACCTCCACTGCTACCCCATTTGTTCTAAAACACTATCATTTTATTCTTTCTCTGCTGGACTGCTGGAGCAGCCTCCCACTGGCCTCCCCTTTTCTATTCAAGCTCCTTGAGAGATTCACAGAGCAATCAGAGTGATCCTGTTAAAATAAGCCAGATCATGTCACTCCTCTTATTAAAACCCTCCCAGACTCCCCATGCTTATCAAAGTCAAAGTCATCATAGTGGCCTACAAGGCCCTGTATGATCTAACTTTAGTTGCCTCTCTGGCCTCATGTCCTACCACTCTCCCCCTCGTAGACTCCTCTCCAGCCACACCAGTCTCCAGATGTTTTTCATGCTAAGCATGTTCCCAGCTCAGAGTCTTTGCAAATTTTATTATTTATGCCTGGAACGCTTTTCTCCTCTACACATGCATGGCTCACTTTTTTACCTCCTACTCAAAGGACAACTTATCAGTGAGGCCTTCCCTGAAATCCTATTTAAAACTGAAGCCCCATTGCTGGTCATCTCTACCCCCCTTCTGTGCTTATTTTTTTCCTACAGCATTTATAACCATTTAACACATAATAAACTTGGCATTTTTATTTATTATCTGTCTCTGTTCCCCCACACCACACTAGAATGAGGGCAGGGTTTTTATTTTTCTCCCTTGCTATGTTTCTTTGCCTAGCTTGGTACTTGATACATAGGAGGAACTTTAGTGGCTCTTGCTTATAACCAGCCCAGCTGCATCTCAGGTTTGGTCTTATGTTTGGAAGGATCATCACATTTGTCCAGCTGGGAGGACTCAGCGCTTTGGAGGAGTCCCAGGGTTCAGAGTTTTGCAACTCGTTTGACTCCTCTGTGACATTCCCATTCCAATGACTAAGATTTGAGTCTTTTCCAATTACAGCATTCAGTTTAGCTCAAGGAACCCAGAACAGCACAGAAGCCAGATAGTACCATTTGGCCAGGCTCATGGCTGCATCCAAGTAGGCTCACAACTGTCTCCTCATCTGGGTCCCAGTAGACTCAGACCTCCAGCAAATTGGGTCATTTATGGTGTAAAATCAGTAGCGGAAGATTTTATGAGCCTTTCTTATTCAAGTTATTTTCCTATCTAACAAGTCCTCATGAAAATAGTGTTTGTCTTGGTTCAGTGATGACAGCAGCCCAAAGTGAAATTGTATTGTGTCAGTTAGGTCCTCTGCAAAGCCAACATGGAGATGGAGTCAGGAGTGCAACAGGTTTATTGAGGTAAAGCTTGTGAAAGATAATAGGAGGCTGAAACAGGATTGAGTAGGGAAAGACTGCAGATTGCAGTGCAGATTTAGCAAAGAAACAATCCAAATATGGGTTGGGTAGGAACCAACTCGACCAGGAGCTATGGAGCAAAGATTGCCATGAGAGGAGTCCCACATTGGGCAGAAATGGCTAGTCCCTGGTCCTTCTGCCATGCTGAGTCATTGTCTGGGGCTGCCCAAGAAGAGCTTGGCCTCAGTTCTAAAGCTGAGGTAGATCTGAAGGCGTTATGGCTGGGCACTGTCAGCTGCCTGAGCTCCTTGCAGCTGAATAGCAAGTTCTTTCTTGAAAGAATCTGAACAGCATACCTCCATGATTACCACATATGCTCACTTAAATGTTATTTTGACTACTCCTGGATCTCCAAGTTGGTCCATGGTGGGTTGGGGAGAGAGGGACAAGGAAGACAGTCTTATGTAGTAGTTCACTGTATCTGGGGGATGAAGGCCTGACCTCAACCGGCTGAGGAATGGTTGGTGGCAAGATTTCTTTTCTTTCTTTCTTATTTTTTTCCCTTTGTTTGGGGAGACAAGCATCAATAACTTTTATGAAATTGCTTGAGATAGATAACTGCCTCAAAATAGGAGCTTTTGAGCATTAACCAAAGCCTTATCTTTTAGTGATGAGGCAATCCAGAGCTACAGGAGAGCATTAATCCTGTTTATGTATTTTAAATTATCTCTCACAACTAATGTAAATCAAATGTTTTAAAATTCTAAATCACTCCCACCAGAGCACACTTCAAACAACACACTAGCATTGGCAGTTATTACATCATCTTAAAAAAAAGCCAGTCTTCTTGTAATCAATTAAACTCATTACACCTGAATAATCATTACCAATGATGTATAATTTAAATTATCTCTGCAAGACGATTTATTTATGACTGTCGGGCCTACTAACAACTTTCTAAAGCATCACTCAGTAAAGTATTATAAAGTTTACTGTTGAAGACGTTTCAGACCTTAGGGAGTTTCCAGTATTGCCCTGGGACAAACTGTTACAGACAGGAAGAGCAGCTCACGAAAATTACCTAAGCGTCTTGGTTTTCCTTATCTTCCTCCAGCTGGGCACTTTGGAAAGAATTTGTCTTTTTCTTGGTGTTCTTTGCTTAAGCCTCCAGATGTAACTCACTCACTCAGATATCCCTATATTTGGCTACAAAGTCCCCTAAATCCTCCTTCTCAATGGATGTCCATTCAGAGACACTTGAGACTGCTGGCTATGACTTAAGCAGTTGCTTTGCCACCAATACATGCATGGACAACCATTTTCCTAACCTGGGACTGGTGGTACCTTACCACTGATTCTACCATCACTCCATGGTCAGTTTCAGGTTATCTCTAAAGATCTTTACTCCTGTTTAGGCATGTTTATTAGCAAGAGATAGAAATCTACTCAACCTACCTGGAAATGAAGCAGGATTTATTGTCTTATTAAATGCCACAGTCTCGTGGGCACTCAAGGATAAGAACTGGATTGTGGCCACACCACACAGGAATGGTAACTGTGATGTCAAGCACTGAAGAGGATCCTGCCAACTCTTGTGGAGCCACAGCACACCTTCTCTTGGCAAGGTTGCTTGGTTCTATCTCTCACGGCTTTTTTGCACCTCTAGAACTTCAGCTCATGTGTGGTTTTGGCTTGTCATGGCACTGGCTCCTTCCCTGTATCTACTTGTTTTTCCATCCAAGATTTAGTCTTTCAGCATCCTGATTTCTGAATTCAGTTTCATAGTGTTCCAATTCTGAATTCGCATGAGAAAGGAACTATTTGGCTCAGATTGGGTCAGGTAGAAACCTCTGGTCCAATCAACTGAGAATGGGGGTGACATAGTATGGGTTATAGTGAGCTCGCCACTTCTATGGTAGAAAATGAAGCAGGTTTTCTAAGAAGAGAATATGGGTGGCAAGGTAATGATTGGCATATCACCTGAAAGTTGGGATTTAGCTCCTTGAGTCCCAGAAAGTAGTTAGGAAGAAGAAAAAGATTTTGCATAAATATTTAGAATAATTTTATTATTAAGAGGTAGTACAGCATAGTGATTAAGAACATGTACTCTGGAGTTAGACATATAGTCTACATGACCTTGGACATGTTATTTAACTTCTCTGTACCTCAGTTTCCTCATCTATAAAATGGAGATAAAGGTACCTATCTTATAGTGTTGCTGTCAGTTAATATATGTACAATATAATATACGTAATTAATTAATTAATTTAGAGTCACTGACACAGACTTTATTGGATGACTGGGTGTCATCGACTGGCCAATAGGTCATAGGCCTATGGTTATCTCCATTTTATAGATGAGGAAATTGAGGTACAGAGAAGTTAAATAACATGTCCAAGGTCATGTAGACTATATGTCTGACTCCAGAGTACATGTTCTTAATCACTATGCTATATTACCTCTTAATAAAAAAATTATTCTAAATATTTATGCAAATTCTTTTTCTTCTTCCTAACTACTTTCTGGGACTCAAGGAATAGTGCCTGTCTCACATAAAGTGCCAAACAAGCATCGGTTATTATGACCTTAACTACATATTTCTTAGGCTTCTTACTGAGTAGCAGTAGAAACTTTATTTACATTTTACTCGTCAAATTCTATTTCATATAAAAATAAATGTTATTTGCGTTATCTTATTGGCATCAACTGGTTGACACATGATTATTGTGTGTAGACAGCTAAGTTCAGTTTCATGATTATTCAGGGGTATTTGCTTTATTATTTGGTACAGTATAGTATCTCACATTTTAGTCATGTAAGTACTGACTTTTGTTATATCTGTATACCACTTATCCTGCTACTTAACATTTTTCTTTAAATTAACGCTCTTAAATGAAGAAAAGTCTTAACTACATTCCCTTACAAGAGGAAACACTTTATCATTACAACAAATGAATGCCCTGTATCACTTGCCTTAAATAGAAGATTACTGTAGATAGAAATACAATAAAAACAGCACAATGTTACTGAATTCTAACTAGATACGCTTGCTAGCTCAGAGCCTGAGGTTTGCTCTCTGTTAAAAACAACAAAAAAAGGAGATCAGCAAGTGTTAGAGAGTATTAAAAAGTAGCACACTGAGTTGAAACTTTGGTAGTGATGTAATCAGAGGATTAAAAAGAATCAAACAGGGAATAATGCTGTCACTATGTGACTTAATGTTATTTAATGGTAGGTGTGAGGCCTGCCGAAAGCCATCCCTGAAATTATCTCTCCTACCACCAGTGGTACAAATTCTGCACAATGGGAAACCACTGTTCTGAAGAGATGACTAAAAGTCCAGAAGGAGGGAGAAATATAGGAATGGTGCTTTATTTATTTATTTTTACTCTATTTTCTCTACGGGAGAATTATACCTCAAGGAGTACCTCAAGATAGGGGGTCTGGAGTTCAAATTCTTTCTGCAACACTTACTAGCCTTGGGAGTGACTTATCATCTCTTGGTTCCTCACCTGTAATGTGGGGAGAAATAATAGTGCCTAACTTCAGAGTTATTATGAGGATTAAATATGAGAACACATGAGGAGTGCTTAGCACAGGTTCTGACTAAAATAAGTCCTAATAATATATGTGCTTTGTATTACAAATGGGATCATACACATGCAGACTTGCTTTTTACTGTCAATAATAACTTACAATTATCTCTCCATGTGAGTTCATATAAATCTACCTTATATTACACATGGCTGCATAGAATCCCAAAGTATGTACATGCCATATTTTCTTTAACCCGTCTTTCATTGGGGGTGGGGGGGGGTGTCAGGTTGCTTTGTGTGTGTGTGTGTGTGTGTGTGTGTGTGTATGTGTACACCTCTGTGAATGTATGTGTGTGTATGCCTCTGTGCATCTGTGTGTGTGCATATAAACATGTGTTCATTTTACAAGTGAGGGAATTGAGGCTCAAAGATGTTAAGGAAGCTTGAGCACAGCAGAAGTAACACCCCATTCTGTGTCTCTATACTCTGAAACACAGTCAACAGCAATTTTGTCCCCACCAATGGTGATGCCTCATCTATATTATGCCAGAAACATCAGCTGCACCTGAGTGTCCAATTCCTGAACTGGAGTCAAGGCAGGTTTGATTGACATGTAAAGGGAAAATGATATTACTTAAGAAGGTATATAAAAGACCTGCCTGTGGAAGGGGCTTAAGTGTGTGGAGTGGAAGCGAAAAGGGGTAGCCAGAGGCCTCCCAGGGCTGAGAAAGATTGGAAGGGTACCTGGGAGGATGACAACACCAAGACTCCTCAGAAGAGAAGTGAAGGGAAGAAGCGGGAAATGCTTTATAGGCTCACTCCACCCATATCTCAATTTTGGATCCTCTTTTGTCACCTGTTTATGGTGTGGAAGAAACAACAAAGGATGTTTCAATGCCAGCCTAGCATAATGCCTCACCCTGCAGATGCTCAATAAATATTTACTGAGTGAATGAATAGATTTACATTCCTGATTACCTAAGACTCAGGGAATCTTGTGCCAGGCATTCAGGCATGGCAGAGACACCATCTGGGAATTAAAGCACCATCCAACTTGGCTCCACACCGAAAAACCAAGTCGGAGACTAGTGGGCAGAGGCAAGTACTGAACTTTATGGTTGCCACATTGAGCTAAACACAATTAATAGCATTGTTTCAGGTGCTAGTGGAGAAAAAAAATCTTGAAAGAACCATTATAAGACTTCCCATGCCCTTTGTGCAGCACTCTGAAAACAGAATATCTCACCCAAGTTTATGATTCCATTACAAAAGAAAAATAAAGCCATTAGTAAATCTAAGGAGTGATATCAACTACACATCACTTTGTCCAAGTTAGTTTACAGAACATGTTGAATTGGGCTATGTGGCCCACAAGAGCAAAATCCTTGAGTTATTTTTAGTGGATTTAGAGCAAGTCTAAGTAAGTACAAGGCTGTCTGCCTTGGGTTGCTCTTTATGTGTAGCAGTACCATCCCCTTTATATACTAGACATGCTTTTAAGGTGTAATGCGTTGAGTACAGTTAGGCTGCATTCCAGGTCAAATAATTATGGACTGATTACTTTTAGAACTGTGGCTTAAATTGATTTGAAGTAGTTCAAATCAAATGTGGGCTATGGAGTTTGAATTCTGGTTGTGCCTCATCGTAGCTGTGTGTATTAGTCATGATTTTGCTGAAATAATACTGTATAACAAATAACAAATATCAAAACTCCCTTATTTTTCTCACTCCCAGGCCAGCAAGTTGACTGTGGCTCTGTTGAGTTCAGCTGGGATCAACTGGTCTTGGCTTCAGGGTGCAGGTTGGATTCAGGTCTGTTCCAGGTATCTCTTTATTCTGGAGAAGCTATTCACGGTATGTTCTCCCATGGTGGATGGCAGAAGTTCAAGAAAGAAAGCCAAACCACACAGACACATTATAAACCTCTACTTGTATTATGCTAACTAACATTCCATTGGCCAAAGCCTATGTCAATGGACCAGGGACATATACTTCTCCTATGGAGGGGGTACATGGCAAGAAGAAAAAGTTGTGAGCAAATAATGCAATCTAACACACCATGGGACATTGGTTAAGATGACCAGCTTTTTCTGCCTCAGTTTTCATCATCTGCAAAATGGGCATCATAATTTTATCTATTAATACTTCAGAGGGTTGGTTGGAGACTTACATGAGTTAACTTTATACTTTAACTTTATACTTACAAGTATAAAGTAGTTGGAACAGTTCCTTACCCATAGTAAGCACTCAATAAATGCCAACTTTTCATACTTAAGCTATTTTCTAAGTGAGAAAAGTAAAAAGTTTTTGATTTCTAAGAACCCAAAGTCCAATAATTTTTGACATAATTATATTGTTCATACTGACGGACATATTAGCACATATTCAGAAAGATGATAAAATAGAGCTGGAATAAGTAGAACTTTGATTAATCAGAACTCAACTAGCCTGGCTCTAAGAATTTAGACTGTTGGGATTGCAGGAGACATTGGAGATCCTCTCTTCCTTTCTTTTCTGAAAGAACATAGGATTGGGATCTGTAGATAAAGGTTAGGATTAAGTCTCTACTACTTGGTCATGTCCCTGAACCTAATCCGAAACATCTATAAAATTGGGATAATGAGGTCATTATTCTGATCAATCAGGTTATTTACAAATATTGTACTGAAAAATGTAAAGTGCTACACAAATAGTACTGCTCTTAATCCAGTATCTTTTATTTTAGAGAAGGCAGAATTGAGGCTCAAGACAAGACTCAGGAAAAAAAAAGAAAGAAGAAGAAAATACTCAAGTTGTATAAGATCATTTAACTTGTTGTAGTGGAGCCAAGGCTAAATACTGTCTGTTAACTCAAAGTGTATTTGTTTATACTTGAACAGATTTCTTTTAGCATTACCCTTTTTGGGAAAAAGAAAAAAGGCAAAATAGGTTTATATCATTTATACAAAATTTTTAAAAAATTAGCTTCCAGTGTATGATCTAGGGTCTGTGAGTTTTCGACTTAATTTACTCCACTTTTTTTCTCTATAGTGCTACACTGAGAAATGTACTTCATTGTTCTATAGTACTACTTAGAATAATAACCCTAAGATAAAAGAAAACCCTGAATTGTCTAAGGGAGCACTATTATTATTCTTATAAAAGCAGGAAAGCTAACTATTTTTAAAGGATGTCAAAAATATGGTTGAAACAAATAAACTTTTCTGGTTAATCTCCGATTACATGTACCCTAATACATACAGTTGTTACTCATCAAGAATTTAATACATTGACAAAATGTGAGAGTTTTGGCTGTGAGAAATTTTGTATTAGAAAATGTGTGTTGCCAACTGTAGTAAGACCATGAGAGGTAGCTTGACTCAGTATAGAGAGTGTAAGTGTTGGGGTCAGAGAATTAGGTTCAAATTCCAGCCTTGACACTTAATAGCTGTGTGGTTTGGGGCAGTTTACTTAAATTCTCTGGGCCTTTTTCCTTCTCTGTACCTTGCTGAATCATGTCATGAATTGTGACAGAACATGAGCTCCTTTTAGGCAGGAACTTTGTTTTTTTTTCACTGCTGTATCTCTAGTGCCTGGAATAATGAATGACTTGCCAAGTGTCCAGCACAATATTCAGTGCGTAGTAGGTGTCAACACAAGGTAACCACTTTTATTATCATAAGGAGAATAATGTTTTTATGAAAATTGTGTCATCTCTGTTTCTAGCCAAGCAGGGGGTGCAGGGCTCAAACCCAGGGTAGAATTTCAGGAACTCAAGGAAAGATATGAATGGAGCCAAAGGCATTCAAGAAAATATAACCAGGAGCAGAGCTGGAGTAGATGAGCAAAGAGCTATCCCCAATGAAATATCAGTCTAAAGAAATTGGGCAGAGAATGGAAAATTCCAGCATCAAATTCAGTGCCTGGCATATAGAAGTATTTGACAAGTATTTGTTGAATGAGCAAATGAATCAATGAGTCTTTAACTTGAGGCCAAAAGATGGAACCCGTGACTTTGAAAAAGAACAAGAGGCAAGGCCTGGAAAGGTTTTTTGAGCTAATCCTGAAAATCTGCAACAAAGGGTGGGAGGCCATTGAAAGAGGAGTAGGAGGACAACTTATGGACTGTGTGTCAATAGGACACTTTCTGCCAGGGGAGAATTACATGACAGTATGAAGGCACTTGGGTAGAGACCAGATGGAGTGAGCATTGGTCACTCAGAGAAACAGCCTTGACCTTAGTTCAGAGGAACCACTGTGATGTTCTGTGGACAGGATCAACAAGGGTAATGAGAATAGCGAGGGAAAAATTAAAGAAGCAACAAGTAATGATTACCCTATGAAAGTAGCTCAAGAAATGGAGAAGTACACAATTCAGTTTTGAAAGGGTGCCAATGCCATTCAATGGGGGAAGAACAGTCTCTTCAAGCAAATGGTGCTGGAACAGCTGGAGATCCACATGCAAAAGAATGAAGTTGGACCCTTACCTTACATCATATACAAGATTAACTCAGTATGGATTGAAGACTTACATTTAGGAGCTAAAACTATAAAACTCTTAGAAGAAAACATATGGGAAGTTCTTCATAACCCTGCATTTGGCAATAGCTTCTTAAATATGATGCCAAAAGCACAGGTGACCAAAGAAAAAACAGATGCACTGGACTTCGTCAAAATTAAAAACTTTCATGCATCAAAGGACATTATTAAGAGAGTACAAAGGCAACCCACAGAATGGGAGAAAATATTTGCAAATCATACGTTGTGGACTGAATGTTCACATCTCCCCAACATTCATATGGTAAAGCCCTAACCCCCAATGTAATGGTATTTGGAGGTGGGACCTTTGGGAGGTAATTGGGTTTAGATGAGGTCATGAGAATAGAACCCCTAATGGGACAGGCATCCTTATAAGAAGAAGAAGCGAGGCCAGAGCTTGCTTGTTCTCTGTGCTGCATAAAGAAGAGGTCTTGTGAGGACAAGTGGTATGGTAGTTACCTACAGGCCAAAAGAAGAGGCCTCAGAATGAAAGCTACTTTGCCAGCACCTTGATCTTGGACCTACCAGCCTCCAGAACTATGAGAAAGTAAATTTCTATTGTTTAAGCCATCCAGTGTATAATATTTTGTTATGGCAGCCTGATCAGACTAGGACATCATATATCTGATAAATATTTAATTTCCAGGATATTTGAAAAAGCCCTATAACTCAACAAGAAAAAGACAACCCAAATTTAAAAATGGGCAAAGGACTTGAATAGACATTTCTCCAAAGAAGCTATACAAATGGCTAATAAGCACTTGAAAAGATGCTTAACATCATTAGTCATTAGGGAAATGCAAGTTAAACCACAGTGAAATATCACTTTGTACCTACTAGGACGGTTATAAGAAGAAAACCCAGAAAATAACAAGTGTTGGTGAGAATGCAGAGAAATAGAAACCCTTGTACATTGTTGATATGAATGTAAAATAGTGCAGCTGCTGTGGAAAACAGTTTGGCCTTTTTTCAAAAAGGTTAAACGTTGAACTATCACATGTTTATGCAATTCTCCTCCTTGGTGTTTACCCAAAAGAATTGAAATCCAGCACTCAAACAGATACTTATACATTAATATCCATAACAGCACCATTCACAATAGCTAAAAGGTGGAAACAACCCAAGTATCCAACAACAGATGAATACATAAATAAAATATGGTATATACATATGTGAGAATGTTATGCAGCTACACAAATGAATAAAGTTCTGATACAACTACAATATGGACAAATCTTGAAGACATTATGTTCAGTGAAGTAAACCAGACACAAAAGGACAAACGATTCCACTTATATGAAATTCCTGGAATAGGTTAATTCATAGAGACAAAAAGTAGATTACTGGTTATCAGGTGGGAGGTGGGTATGGGGAGTTATTGATTAACAGTTATGGAGTTTCTGTTTGGGATGATGAAAGGGTTTTGGGAATGGATGGTGGTGATGGTTGCACAACATTGTGAATACATTTAATGCCACTGAATTGTATACTTGCAAATGGTTAAAATGACACATTTTATGCTATATATATTCTACCACAATAACTGTAATAAAAAGAGAAACAGAGACACAATGCTCCCACCTGTAGTCACTGTGGTAGGCTGAATAATGCCCCCTTTCCCCAAGGATGTCTACACCCTAATCCCCAGTGTTATGCCCCTATAAGTTATAATATCTGACACAAGGGACTTTGTGGATGGAATTAAGGTTAGGGATCTTAAGATAAATGAGATTATCATGGATTACCTGGGTAGACCCAATGTAATCACAAGGGGCCTTAAAGGTGCAAGAGGAGACAGAAGAGTAGGTCAGAGAGATACCACAGAAGAAGAGGCAGGAGAGACTGGCAGTGTGAGAGGGACTTGCCTCCCCCACCATTGCTGGCTTTGAAGATAGAGAAAGGGAACCAGGAGCCAAGGAATTCAGGAGACCTCTGGAAGCTGAGAACAGCCCTCAGCTGACAGGCAGCAAGGAAATGGGACCTCAGTCCTACCACCACAAGGAACTGAATTCTGCCAACAGCCTGAATAAACAAAGAAACACAGATTCTCCCTTAGAGCTTGCAGAAAGGAATGTAGCTCTGCAGACTCTTTGATTTCAGTCTGCCAAGACCTGTACTGAACTTATAGAATTGTAAAATAATAAATTTGTGTTTTTAAAAAAAGGAAAAAAAATGGGGAAGCTATTGAAGAGGAGGCTTTTACTATGTGACTGATAGACAGCCAGGGCCCAGATGAGGGGTTTTGCTAAATTGTTAGAAAAGAGAGAGCAAAAATGACCATCAAAAGTTCTGTACCAGATTGTATTTTCCAACAATGGCTACAACAATATCTCCCATCCCATGTGCTCTTCTGCAATAAGAACTTGCCACTCCTTCATCAAGAGGCCCTTCCTCTTGAATATGAGCTGGCCTTAGTGACCTGCTTGTAAACAATGGAATGCAATGAAAATGATACTGCATAATGTCTGAGGCTATGTCAGAAAAGACCAGGCAGCTTCTGCCTGGTTCCCTTGAAATACTCATTCTCCACATGCCACTTCTCAGGACAACTGCCTCTTGGAACTGAGGCTTCATGATGTGAGGAAGCCCAAGCCACACAGAGAGGCCAGTCAGCAGTCCCAATTGAGCCCAGCCTTGAAGTCATCCCAGCTTAGGTGCCAGATCGGTGAAAGAAGAAACCTCTAGATAATTCCAGCCCCCAGTTGCTTGAGCCACCTCCAGCTAAATCCAAATCTATGTGTCCCCCAAATTGCAGCACATAGACAAGCCATCCTTGCTGGGCCCTGTCCAAATTTCTAACCCACGGAATCTGTGAGAATTAAATGGCCACTGAGTTTGGGGTATATTAGTCAGAGTTCTCCAGAAAAACAGAACTTATAGGAGATTAGTATAAGGCTTTGGCTCATGTAATTATGGAGGCTGAGAAGTCCCATAATCTTCTGTCTGCAAGCTGAAGGCCCAGGAAAGCCAGTGGTATAGTTTAAAGGTCTGAGAGCCAGATAGCCAATAGTGTAGATTCCAGTCTGAGTCTGAAGGCCCGAGAACCAGGAGTGCTAAGGGCAGAAGAAGATTGATGTCCCAGCTCAAGCAGTCAGGCAGAGAGAGCTCAAATCCAACCTTTCTCCATCATTTTTCTCTATTCAGGTCCTCAACAGATGGGATGATGCCCTTCCACATTGGGGAGGGCCATCTGCTTTACTGGGTCCACCGATTCAAATGCTCACTTTTCCTCTCACAAAAACACTCTCACAGACATACCCAGAAATAATGTTTAACCAGCTATCTGGGCATTCTATGGCCCAGTCAGGTTTACATATAAAATGAACTATCATAGTGTGTTTTGTTAGACAATAATGGACAACCAGAACAAGTGTTAAAGAAGACAAACAAATTTAATAACACCCACAGGGAGGCAATGGAGTGAAGAGGCAGAGATCATTCCAGAGTCTCTTGCTTGAGGGCTAAGGGAATGGTGGTCCTCATTACTCATGACATGTGGATTGCCAGTGAGGGAGAAGAATCAAGGAAGGAGAGAAGTGTGACTTTCCCTCTTTGGAGAAGCATCAAAACGTGGGATCCCTTCTGTTTTGATGAAAGTTGCCCTATAGCCAGTCTCAGCACTCTGAGGAGTACCACTTTAATTCTCAAAAGTATTAAATTTCAATTTTTTTGCAGCAAAAAAGTAAGGATTGACCAGCCTACAAGAATTATTGTCAGTTGGCTAAAGTAGAGTACAAACCTGCATATTGAAGTGCCAATGAGGAATGTGTTCCAACGTATTGAATTCTTATGAAAAACTGTTAAATAATGAAAACTACTACTACTGATGCTTGCTGCAGGCCTTTTCAAATAACCTAAATTATGACTGTTCAATAAATACAAACCTGAAAAAATCATGAGATTGAAGAATTATGTCCTAGGCCATCCTCAGAGGATCCAACAAAAATGCTCTCATAGAAAGCAGCTTTAGCATTCCGCAAACATAACTGTACTGAGAAATCAAGCTGTGATGCAGATTGAAATAGGAGAGCCTTTAGCTGAATCAGAGATTCATAACAATTAGTACCCACAACCTTGGCTACAGGGCAAATTAAGGAAAAAGTAGACTACAGGTAACTGAGGTTTAACAAAGATCCCTTGAAAGGAACCTCATGAAAAGTCAGTTTTTTGGTTTTTTTTTAAAGTAAAGATCCCAACAGGTGGCCACACCTATGTTCTTTAGAACCCCCTGGAATCTGCCTCCCTGTTAATTAGAACTGTGTCATTTAAAAGCATCATTAAGACCATTTGGCCAAAGCTAGTGGTGCAAATTCAACCTGCATGTTTAACTACTCAGCTGTGCTACATTAGCTAATTTAGTCTCTTTAAATCTCCTCCCCTTACATTCTGGTACGCTACATTGGTTTGTATTTTTCTTATCTGTTTGACTCTCCTGTGTCTTTTCTGTGAATTTTTCTCCCTCATTAACTGTAGTTGGTTTCTAAGCCCCATCCTGTGGTTTCTGCTCTTTTCATTTTGGGCTTCATACCTTCAGGAAGCTTCTACACACACAATGTAAGTACCCCTTCTTTAAGAACTATGTACCTTACCTCTGTATCTCCCAGTTTGTTCTCCTAACTCACTCTTCAGTTCTACCTCTCCACTAAGCTGTTTTCCTCAGTTAAAAATATGATAACCCATTATCTAAAGTGGTCGAAAAGATTTTTCAGTGGGAATGGGCATAATACCTTTTTATTTTTATCTAATTAATTTGCTTTGCGAATCCTGTTTTCGGTAGTAGCATTCAAGTAAAATCCCGGTCAGCCACTCTGAATTATTCTGATGCAGATTGTGAGGATTTTAAATAGAAAGCTAAAGTCAACATTGGATAACATGGATATTATCTTGCGGACTTTGAGGGAGAAAAATTGGAATTCTCTCCCCATCAGTATGAGAAAGATGGACTAGGTCGCTGCTTGTTAAATTGCACTATATGAGCACTAGGGGTTCTGTGACCTCCCTCCAGGGGTGCCAGTGGGATGTGAGGGAGGGGCACCCAGCAGGTAAAGCCCCCCCAACCCTTGTGCCTCACAAATGTCAACCAGAAGGACTCCACATTCAGCTGTTTTTCATATTGTAAGATTTTGTTTGTACAAAGATTTCAGAGTCTAAAATTTTTTTGAACATTTGCAAACGAGCTGATCTCTTAGACCTCCCCTAGTTCTTATATTCTATGCTTCTGTCAAGTCACTGGAAAGAGGGTGCAGGATCAGGACTATAAACAACACAGCTTAACTATATCTTCATAATATACCTTTGTGTGTTAGACAAGTTCAGACAGCAAGCGCAAAGGGAGCTTTATTGTATTGTATTGTGCAGCTCTGCTGATGCTCTTGGTTTTCAAGGGCAATAATGCTTCTGCTTCACTACAATTCTTTAGCAAAATTAAAGATGCCCGCATTTCATCATCTCCTGGGCCAGTTAAGGCATCTTTGGGCTTTGAATAGCTAGACCTTGAAGACTTAACAATCAGTGTAGCAGATGCTGTTGGTGCCCACCTGTATTTTTGTCCTCACCATTCCCATATATGCCCACAGCTTCTTACCATAAGCACCTGTGACCCTGTGCCTGAGGGCTTTCTCTGGCCACAGGTGCATGCTTGGTCTCTGCACAAGGAAGACTGGAAGTGCCAGGGAATTGATGTCTCCAGGACTAGCCCTCAAGTAATGAAGGACAGGAGTTAGTGGATAGTCAAGCTTCACCACCCTTATGTGGGACAATTCTGAGGCATGTTTTATGAAGTCACCCAAAAGTCCCCAGTAGGGTTAAACCATAATTGCCCAAAGAAATAACTTCATTAACTCACCCTATATTGCTTTCTTTTCTTTCCCTGTCTCTCCTATTGATTCTTCTTGGTATCACCTGTAAAATAAACTACTCCCAAATATGGTATGTCCCAAATAAACTACTTGTATTCATATCCTTCCCCCAGGGTCTGCTTCTGGGGAAGATCCCAAGTATATCAGTCAGGGTTCAGTCAGAAGACATAAATCCCACCAGTTATTTTAACAGAGAGAATTTAATAGAAAAATTGTTAATAAGGTAAAAAAAGTTGTTAACTTGGTATTTGTATTAGTTACCTGGGGCTGCCATAACAAAGTATCACAAACCGGATGGCTTAAATGACAGAAATTTATTGTCTCATAGTTCTGGAGGTCAGAAGTCTAAGATCAAGGTGTTGGCGGGGTTGATTCCTTCTGAGGGATGTGAGGGGAATCTGTTCCAGGGCTCTCTCCTAGCTTCTGGGAGCCTCAGGCTTTCCTTGGCGTGTGGGTGGTGTTCTCCCTGTGTCTTCACATTGTCTTCCCTCTGTATGTGTTCGTCCCTGTGTCCCAATTCTCCCCTCCCCTTTTGTAAAGCCCAGACCTCTCATCTCAGCATTTCCCCCTTTTTGAAAGGACACCACTCAAATTGAATTAGGGCCCATCCTAACGACCTACTCTTAACTTGATCATCTGCAAAAACCCTATTTCCAAGTAAGGTCATATTCATAGGTACTGGGGGCCAGGACTTCAATATCTTTTGGGGGGACACGATTCAACCCGTAACAATACTTGAAGAGGCAAAAAGAGAACTCTAATGTATCATGTAGGTAGCAACTTTAGGAAACAGCTACCAACCCTAGGGCTGAGGGAACAAAGGGAAAAAGTTAAAATTATTAAAACTTAAGAGACCCGGAGGAAGAACCACGAGAAGCTGAAATGCAGATGCTTGAGGAACGGACACCAATTATCTTGTGCTGGTATCTTTGTGCTGAGAGAAGCGGCCTCACAAGGCCTGGACTTGGACCTCTGAGGAGGGGGTGCTGGCTACCTGGGTGTCTCTAGGGTGGGGGCATGATGAGACTGTTTCTGCAAGTGTTAGAAAAACTGAAAACTGGATTCGGCTGCTGCTATAGGAAGGGACTGCCACATCTGGGACTAGGAAGTGAGGTTGGGATGACTGTCACAGGAGCAAGAAGCAAAGAGGTAGTAAACAGGAAGGAACATGTCCCTTCTTCCGCTTCCAGCCTTGCCTCTCTCTCTAGCTCACTCTATGGGCAGTGCCTAACACGGAGCAGTTGGCAAAGCAGAAATGTGGTTTGTAGAATCTCAGTCCCAGCATAAGGTATAGAAGGATGGATTTGGAGCTGAGAGAAAATAGCTTAATTGGCACACCAACCTTAGACAATCAGGCAACTCAGAAAATAAGATTTCTATCCCAAAGAAAGTAAAGACTAGGCCCAAGTCTTTACTTAATCATGAGTGCTTGATTAATGGCAGTTAACAAGGAAGTATCTGAGTGAGAAAGAAACACCTTATGTAGAGGTGTGGCTATAAAGTAATGTGATTGAATTTTTAACAACATACTAGAACTTCAGCATACAAATGAGAACAGTTCTCTTCAAAGCAGTTTCATGGGAATTTTTTCAACTCATTCTTTCCATATGGCCATTCTTTGCAATTTCTCTTTGGGAGTCTGTGGCCTGCACTTTCATTCAATCTATGTTGTAATTTGTTTGTCTTTTGAGGGTGAATTAACTTCTTGGAAACAACTTAATGTCCTCCCAAGCTAAACATGGTCAAGAAAAGTTACATAATCAGATTTGACTCTACTTTTTTCTTGACAGGTTGGGAAGAGGGGTTTGGGGGGTGATGTGTCAAAATCAAGGTATAATTTCTGTCTTAATATGGTATCTGGCCAGTGGTCTCTGATGCTATAATTCTCAACTTGTCAGTAAAATAATCATGAGCAGAGAAAAAGATGAAGGCTTACAATAACAAAGAAAATCAAGAGTGACATTTTGTCATTTACCAACTCTGTAAAAATTCACTTAATTACAAGGGTGATGTGCTTGTTTAAAAAATATAATATAATTTGTGATCTACTGGTACTTTGCCATCAATTACAGAAAAAAATCTTCAATGTGATAAAGAAGGTCGTTTCATGCTTCCTTCACTGTCTGCTCTGTGGCTCAGAATCATCAGGTCTAGATCTACCAGAAAACCTTTTCTGTTGGTATATCCCTTCTTATATTTATTAGAGACCAAAAATCTTTCAGAAACTGATTGTAAAGGAAGTAGGGGAGGGATTGATAATACCTCATTATAGTTGAAGAGACCAGAAGAACCCTTATCATAGTACATGCTGACGATTATAGTTTTCCATGTTCTTTATTGACTTAGAGAAACACAAAACCAAGATATAGGGGTGGAAAAAAGTTCCAACTTAGTATAGCAGAGCTTCCCAAAGTGAGTATATTCTGGGCAGTGAAAATTGAATTGAGAACAACACACATCAACACTATTGGACTCTCAAAAGATGAACTGAACCATACCCAGAGGAAAATGAGAACAACCAAAGTCTCTTTTGACAAGAACTGGGCCAGGCTGGGCCTCTAACACCCTAACAAAATAAAGGGAAAAAGTAGATTTAGAAACCCCAAATCAATTTCTTTGGTAGAATAAAGAAATAGTGAAATAACCAAACCTCTGGAAAACCACACCATTCATTTCCTTAATAAATGTTTGTTGAAAACCTACTATGTACCAAGTACTGTGCTATGAGCTGGGGATAAAATGGTGAACAAAAAAGATACAATTCTTGTCTTCATGGAGCTTATAGTCTGGTGAAGGAATACAGATAAATAAACAGTCAATACACACAATTATCCCACAATATAGTATGATAAATCCTATGGTGTGAACAAGTCATTTTTGAGAAATTGGAAGAAGCTCAGTATTCGTAAAGCCCAGGGTTGGAAGGGCTGACTGTTGAGAGATGAATTGGGAAGAGGTTAGCAGGGGCCCAATCATATAGGACCTTTTAAGCCTAGGGAATCTGAAATTCATCCTAAGTGCAATGGTGGCCCATTAAAATGTTTCAAGCAGGGGAGGCTTAGAATTAGGTAAAATTACTCTGGTCATAATATGGAGAATGGTTCAAAGAGGGCAAAAGTGGAGTATAGTTTGTACACTGTTGTAACAATCTATTTGAGTGTGTATCTCCCAAGTCAATGGGAATGGAAAAAGGTGAGTGGATTTGGGAGATATGTAAGAGGCAGATATTGCAGAACTTTGTCACTGATTAGATGTGGGGAGTGAGGGAGAGAGGAGAGTCACGGAAGATGCCAAGCTTTCTGGCTTGGACAACTGAGTGGAGGGTAATGCCTTTCACTGAAGGGAGGATATAGGAGAGGCATGATTTAAAGAGAGCATCCACCAAGTGGAAATTTTGGATGTGTGTAGGTTGAGAGAATTGTGGGGCTTCCAAGTAGAATGACATCTAGGCAATCGGATATATGAGTGTAAAGCTTAGGAGAAAGATCCGGGCTATAGAAACAGATTTGGGAATTGTCAGCACATAGAGATGGTAATCAGAGCTATGGACATCCATGAGAGTTTCCTGGGAATAAAGAGTTAAAACAGCTGCTTGGTTATATCATAAAAGCTGCTGAGGTGCCTCAGTTTACCTATCCAAATGAACAGATTGAAGGAAATAGGAACTTCCATATAGAGAATGGGCATAATTATTTACTAGCTACACTAATGATCTAAATTATAAGGCTATTTTTCTGGACTAATAAACCAAATCATCCTATCTCTAGAAACAGTCATACCCCTATTTCCTTTGGTGAAGAAAGTCTGCTCTATGTATTAATAATTGACAATGGGCTTCATCTTGAAAACCACCTACTCTTTTTTTTTTTTCACCTACTCTTTTAAGTTTTAATTCTTGGTTTTCAAGATGAAGTCCACTTTTCCATTCTTTGGCCCAGACCATGGTACATTTGATGCTCCAAGATAATTTTATGAACCACTGCAAGGACAGTAGAGCAGTCTTTCTATAAAATTACTTAACTATATCAGTGCATTGTAAAGCCATATGAAATGATATTCTTTTAACCCCAGCAAAACTCAAATATGCACCCATCTGGCCATTATTCCAATTGCCCTTACTTAGAATGCTGAATACTCCACTGGAATTATTTGGGGCAGGAACTGAAATACTGGCATGCTTTAAGGACCCCGAATGGCTATTTGACATGTTTCAATAGATGCTCAAGGTGTGCTGGTCTAGAAAGGAACAGGTACCTATATTATTCAGAAGGAAAGCCAAGATTTTGTTCAATCCATCAGAGCTTGCCAGATTAAAATTGCCAGAATCGAAAGAAGATTTTTAAGAAAGTTTCCTTTGCTTTTATTAATTATCAAATAACCAGTGAGATAATCAGAATATATAAATATTTCATAATATTTGGGCTTCCATTTAAAAACAACAGCCTCTGGAAGTTAATAAGGAATTGTGAGTGACTATAGAAAAACATGCCTCTTTTATTTTAAATAATTTGTTTATTGAGAGAAAGATGCAGAATAAGGATAAATTGGATGATAGGCACCAGTTCTTCTTTGTAGATGTGGTAAAATTCGGGAGTGAAACCATCTGATCTGGGACTTTTCTTTTTAGGAATGTTTTTTATTGCTGTATCAATTTCAGTACTTGATATTGGTAAGCAATTTGATGATTTTCCTTTGTTTCTGAGAAAAATTAAAATTAAAAAAATTGGAAAAATGAAACAATGGACATCCATATACCATCCACATAGAATCACCCATTGTTAACCCTTTCCCACATTTGGTGTTCTCTCTCTCTCTTTGTCTCTCCATATAGTTTTTTCCTCCAAACCATCTGAAAGTAAATTATAGACATTATGACTTTACACCCCTAAATACTTCAGTATGTATTTCTTAAGAAAAAGGCCATAATAAGGATACATAATGAGAATACCATTATTACACTGAAGAAATTTATATCATTATAATAATATTGTCTAATTTGAAGTCTGTATTTAAAACATCCCCAATGGTCCTCAGTAATGACCTTTATAGTTGCTTTTTTTAAAAATCCAGGATGCTTTCAAGGACCACACATTGCATTTAGCTATCACATTTTTTTTGTTTTCTTTAATCCAGAACAATCTTTTAAACTATTTTCTGGGGAAGAGGGAGAGAAAGATTTTACAACAATGTCATTTTGAAGAGTCCAGACAAGTTGTCTTGTGAAATGTTCCACAATTTGGATTTGTCCGATTGTCTGCTTATGATTAGATTCAGATTACACATTATTTTTTTCTCTTTGGCAAGAATCGCTAGTGCATCATGCTCCGCACATCACATTGGGAGGCGCATATCCTCAAGTTTTCCCATCATTCATTGTACCAAAATTGAGCTTGTAGCTAAGGTAGTATTTAGCAGATTTCTCCACTGAACCTTTTCTGCTTTGTGCCTAGACAGTGATCTGTGGTGAAGAAAGCAAGACTGTGTAAATATTCTGTTCTCTGACAGCTATTCACCAAGTTCTGAATAAATCATTACAATGGTGATCGTAAAATGATAATGTTTATCATTTTTTCTGTGTTTATTGGCTGGAATTCTTCTAGAAAACAAGAGTTTTTCTCTCTCCTCTTTTTTGGAGTATCGTTATGGACTTATGGATTTTTATTTCTTACAAAGTTCAGTGTGTTGTTGAGTGGAATACTACTAAGCATAAAAAAGAATACAATAATGTCTTTTGCAGCAACTTGGATGGAACTGGAAGCCATTATCATAAATGCAGTATCTCGGAAACAGACAAATACTGCATGTACTCACTTATAAGTAGGAGCTAAACAGTGAGTATATAAATCACACAGAGTGGTATAATGGACTTTGGGGATTCAGAGGTGGGAGCGTGGGAGGAAGGGATCAAAACTTACCTATTGGGTACAATGTACACTATTTGGGTGATGGATGGGTATACTAAAAGCCCTGACTTTGACACTATACAATTCATCCATGTAACAAAAAAAAAATCACTTGCGCAAATTAAATCTATTGGGGGAAAAAACACAGAAAAGGAGTTAGCATTAAACAAACAAACAAAAAAAAGTTCAGTGTGTTGTAATTTATTACAATTATTGTTCACTTTGCTGTTCAAATTGACCCAAATTTGGCCACTCTGGCCATTTTTGCCTTAGAAGGAATACAGGTAGATGTCAAGGAATACAATGACTCCTACAGTAAAGAAGGGGATGGCCAATAAAATGCTAGAATATCAGGATACATTCTAATCTCATCATGCCACAGGGCTTAGGAGCATCTCTTTCCTCCCTTCAAACCAGTAAAGGCTCTGGCTTCTATACCTGGCAGCTGCTCTAAGGAAGGGTTCCCATATTTCTGTTCACGTACACTACTGGCAACTGCTTTTCTTCAAGGTAATTTGGTCCTACCTCTAGGCCTGGCCATGGCCCATCCATCTAAGATAATACCTCATCTTTTCCTCATTTGCTGCCATGACTGAGCATGCTCTGGTATAATCTCAAATTCTGTTACTTCTGCCTGCTACAGGACTGATTTTGCTTAGGAAAAAAACCCCTATACTAATTAGGATATTGCCACAACTGTTGTAACAGAGAACCGAAACTAAGTGGCTTAAACAAAGTGAAAGTTTATTTCTTTTTTATATAAAAATCTAGGTAGACTTGTTCAAGGCTGGTACATTGGCTCCACAGTCACCTTCTTGGTGGACCCAGGTACCTTCTTTCTTGCTTGTTTTTCCTCCACCTTTAATTCATTGCTTCCAACTTGTGTCCAAGATGCTTGCTTCAGCTCCCACCATTGTGCTGGCATTCTACTAACAGGAATGAGGTCAAGTGCAAGGTGAGGTGCTCAATAAGGGCACAAGCTCAAAGTTGAACATACTACTCCATTCACATTCCATTGATCAGAACTGGATCATTTATTATACCTAGCTGCAAAGGAGGCTGGATAATATATTTTGGGTGGTCATGTGTCATTGCTGTCACTATTGGAGTCAAGGAGAATGGACTTAGAGGGAAAACAAGCAGTCTCAGCCACAACCTCTTATTAGCAGATTTACACAGCAATAATTTTTATCATGCAAAAATTAGTGTTAGTTTTCAGTTGAGCTCCACGTCCTTCTATACATGCCCATATAAAGAGATGCAAGAGGGAAAGTGTCAGGTGGCATTGGTATACTTCTGACATATTCTATTTCATACCCATAGGGGCTGTGTTTACTTCTGATGTCCACTAGAGGAATCCATTTGTAAGAATTACATCAAAGAATCCAGGGGATAGAAGATCCATTAATACATAATATCTCAACTTTACACATGCTTGATCCCAATTTCTTTAAGATTTTGCAGCAGTTTGGGTTTCACAGACAGAAACTGCTGAATCACAGTACAGGTGACCCAGGCTATCTTGCTGTAAATCTTTTTTTTTTTTTTTGCTGGAAAAATAAGTGGGTGAGAGCTTAATTAGTGTACACTATGTGGGAATGAGTCACAATCAGTTAAAAACTTTTTCTTTTTCTTGGGCCACACCTACGTAATATTCAGGCTGATATAGGCATGAGACATTACTCCAAGCAAAATGTCTGAACAGCCCCCTCCTTCCGTTCCTGATTCCCTATCTTCCTTATAACAATTAGAAAGCCACTTCCTTCTCATTACCCCTTCCTCTCCCTCCCACCTTTCATTGCTTTACTGGGAAGTATTAGAGTGGGAGTTTGTGATTGAAACAGTGGAGGTAAATTGTTGGATGATAGAAATAAAGTCTCAAGACAGTTTTTGGGATTGACGGCATTACTAAGAACAAATATCATGTGCCCCGCCCCTACCGCCAAGGGCCTTGTTCAGCAATACATCATCTCTACCAGGAAAGGAACAGTTGTAATACTACTGAAAGGCAGGTGGGTGGAGAGAACCTATGTTGTCTTTCAGTAAATATCTGAGAAAGTCAATGACTTTACAGATTAAAGTTCTTTGCACAAGTTAAGTTACCAATGTTAGAAAACTAACATTGGTAAAGGTTTTGTTCAAAGTGTTATTTATAGTGAACTTTAATCAGAAGCAATAGCCATGAAATGAGGCAACTTAAAAAAAAAAAAAGAAACCATCCTGAATGGATCAAATTTTTTACATGTAAAGGATGGTTTCCTTCAAATAAAGATGGAGATCTAGTCAGTGAAATAATGGATTCAGGTTAAAAAATCTATGATGACCCCTAGTCCTTTGCACCAAGACTGTGCACTTGATGAATGTAGCCCTCAAACTTAGATTTCAGGGGCTAAGTCTTGAGGCTAAATATTAATATCTAGCTAAATAAACAGCAACCTGAATAAGTCTGCAATGGCATAGTGAGCCCACCAAAAAATGAAAGGAAACTCACAGACTGGTGCCAACAACTCAGGACAAGTATGTGCCAGATCCAACCACACTTCTGAGCCATTCCAATGTCTAGTTAGACATGTGGTCATTACAGGGAGAGAACTCTGTTTTCTTAGGAACATGGAAGTAGAAGGGAAGTGTGGGCATACGTCCATTCAGTTCTTCTTTCATCTAACATTTATTGCACCCCTACTGGGAATCAGACATTATGTTAGTCTGTGGGGATAGATTAAAACCCTTGAGGGCTTTTCAATTGAGCCAGGAGAGACAGACATATAATCACATATAACACATATGATAAATTCTGGGGCCAGTGCTTTTCAAACTTTAATATGCATAAGAATCATCTGGAGAGCTTGATTAAAACACATTGCCCAGATGGAAGCACATATAGGGCATGGTGGGTACATGAAGAGGGAGTCATCTGTTTTATCTGATGGTGGTGCTTGAGCCAAGTTTCAAAAAATAAAATTAGTAGATATTCACTAGGCAAAAAAGGGGAAGTGAATAGAATTCAGAAACAGAGTTTGCCGTGTTCGGAGCATAATATGTGATAGATAAGAATGTAGAGATGGGTGTGGGCCACATCACGAAGGGTCTTAAGTGCCACATTGAGGAGTTGAAATTTTATCCTGTAGGCAATGGAGAGCCATTGAGAGTTTTAAGCAAGGGAATAAGCCATGCAGGTATTTGGTGAAAAACATTCCAGTGAGAGGAAACAAGGGTAAACACCTTGAAGTTGGAGTGTCCTTGGCCTCTTCATGGACAAGTAAGTAGTCCAGTGTAGCTGAGATACAGCGAGTGAGGGGGACAGTACTAGGTGATGGGGTCGGAGAGGTTAGCAGGAGCCAGGTTATGTAGGGCCTTAGGGTCCATGGTAAGAACATCAGATTTTATTTTAAGCCTATCGAGCATGGGTATGACATGATATGACTTAGGTCTGAAAATATCACTCTGGTTACTATGTACACTGTAAGAGGGCAAGAGTAGAGGCAAGAGAGCAGTTAGGAGGCCACTATAGGAGTCCAGAGCAGAGTCCAGAATGTGAATTACACCAGGGAGGTTTTGACAAATTCACATATTCATGTATCCACCACCACAGTCATGATACAGAACAGTTTGATTTTCTAAAAATTGCCTCATGCTGCCAATAGCTGGCAAGGACTGACCTATTTTCTGTCCTTATAATTTTGTCTTCTCCAGAATTTCACATATGTGAAATCATATAGTTTGTAACCTATTGTGTCTGGCTTCTTTCTCTAAGAGAAATTCATTTGACATTAATTCACGATGTTGTGTGAATCAATAGTTTATTCCTTTTTATTGCTGAGTAGAATTCCATTGTATGGATGTACCACAGTTGTATTTCCTATCACCAACTGAAGGACATTGGGATTGTTTCCAACTTTTGGTGATTATAAATAAAGTGGCTATTAATATAGGCTATAAAGTGGCTATAAATATGCATGTAGGTTTTTATATGAATGTAAGTTTTCCTTTTTTTGGTGAATATCTGGGAATATGATTGGTATATATGGTAAGTGTATATTTAAGTTTATAAGAAACTGCCAAACTCTTTCCATAGCACCTGTACCATTTTGCATTCCTGCCAACAATGAATAATGCAAAAGAGTTCCAGTTGCTCTGCAACCTTGTCAGCATTTGGTATTGTTGGTACTTTTTATTTTAGCCATTATAGTGTGTATGAAGTGGTATCTCATTGTAGCTTTAATTTGCATTTTCTTAACAACTAATAATGTTGAACAAAGTAGAGCCAGACTTACTGATGCAATGGATGTGGGATATGAAAAAGAGTGCGGAGTTAAGGATGATTTCAGCGTCTTTGGCCTGAATGAAATAACAGTGAAAGAGGTGGACAAAATTCAGAAACAGAGTTAATGTGACATGATTTCAGTGGTTCAGGAAAAGCTTGGAAGTAGTCATTAGGAAAGAGAAAATGTGTGTTCTTATTGGGCAAAGGAAAAGTAATAGCATGCTTCTATCCCATCTGCCCATTGGGAACTGGAAATAAGATTTATTCAGAGCAAATAGAACTGAAGATGAGTAAAAAACTTTCATGGGTGGTGTGTGGGTGGAAAATGAAAGGTGTTACCCTCAAGGAAAGACATGTCAGTCTGGGAAAAGCAGGCTCCTATTAACATCTCAGGGATATGATTCACTGTGAAAGCCTGAAACCTGTTTTATAGCCTGGGTGGGCGGTGGCTGAGGCAAAGTTGTTTTTACTGACTCAAAGAGTAGAGAGAAGTTGATGGATTGGATAATGGAATCTTGTACCTGGGCATAATGGACCATGATGTCATCTTGAGTAAACAAATCTAAGGAAACAGTTACGCTAGTCCACACCAAGCAGAATCACAGGAAAACTGACAAAACAAGCGGGCCTGCCAGAAATACTATGCCCTTGTTTCGCCACATGGTTTCTCAGAGGGACCCGGACTTATTATTCATGGCTGAATTGTGAGTCTTCTGATTCAGATACAGGTGAGAGTCACTCAAGAAACAATAAAAAGGAGATTATCTGGGATTCCCTGAGTCTGGCACCATGGTGACAGGTTCCAATCAAAGAAGACACAGAGAAATATTCCCACCATGTTTCTATGATGCTTCATTGACCAATTTCTAATTCTACTTTGTATTCTTCATCAATTCCCTCCCTTCAATTTTCTACCTTTATTTTTATTTATTGTTTTTAACAATGAAAATAGTTTTATTATTTTTATTTTTATCTTGTGAAAAATTAAAACAATTTAGAAAAATATATGGAAGAAAGTAAAAGTTTTCTGAAATCTCACCATCCCATGATCCTCACCATTAATGTTTTGGAAGACCATCCTTTCATTGATGCATGCATATCTACACCTGTACTTTCATTTAAATTAGAAAATATCGTACATACTGGTTTTTAATTGTGGAAAACTTTTAAAAAATGAGTTTTATTTAATTTTTTTGACATCTCAACCTCCCACTGACACCTCCAGTAACCAGTATAAATAACTTGGTATTTATTTTTCCAAACTTTTCTCCAAGATCATATAATTTGATACACACATACACACATATACACACACACATAGAGTTAAGGACCATTTAACAAAAACATGATCTAGGTATAGAGGGAATACACTTCAACACATAAAGGCTGTATATCACAAGTGTACAGCTAACATCATACTTAACGATGAAAAGTTGAAAGCTTTTCCTCTAGGATCAGGAAGAAGATAAGGACTCCTGCTCTTGCCACTTCTATTCAACATAGTACTGGAAGTCCTAGCCAGAGAAATTAGGAAAAAGAAAGAGATAAAAGATATCCAAATCAGAAAAGAAGAAGTAAAATTGTTTGCAGAAGATGTGATCTTATGTATAAAAAACCCTGAAGACTCCACCAAAAAACTGTTAGAATTGATAAACAAATTCAGTAAAGTTGCAGGGTAAAAAAATCAGCAGACGAAAATCAGTACCATATTTACACACTAACAAGAAACTATCTGAGAAAGAAATCAAGAAAAAAATCCCATTTATAATAGCAACAAAATAATTCTTAGGAATAATTTTAACCACAAAGGAGAAAGATCTGTACAGTGAATACTAGAAAACATAGCTGAAAGAAATTGAAGAAGACATAAACAAATGGAAAGATATTCCATGTTCACGGATTAGAAGAATTAATATTGCTAAAATTTCCATCCTATCCAAAGCTATCTACAGATTCCATGCAATCCCTATCAAAATATGAGTGACATTTTTTACAGAAATGGAAAAAACAATCCTAAAATTTGCATAGAATCACAAAAGACCTTGAATAGCCAGAGCAATCCTGAGTAAAAAGAACAAAGCTGGAGGCATCATATTACCTGACTTCAAAATTTACTACAAAGGTATAGTAATCAAAGCAGCATGGTACCAGCACAAAAATAGATATATAGACCAACAGAACAAAATAGAAAGCCCAAAACTAAAATCACACATTTATGGTCAACTGATCTTTGACAAAGGTGCCAAGAACACTAATTGGGGAAAGGGCAGTCTGTTCAATAAATGGTGTTGGGAAAACTGGATGTCCACATGCAGAAGAATGAAATTGGACCCTTATCTCACCCCATATACAAAAATCAACTCAAAAAGGATTAACGACTTAAATGTAAGACCTGAAACTATAAAATTACTACAAGCAAAAAAAAAAAAAAAAAAAAAGGAAAAAGTTTCTTGACATTGATCTGGGCAAAGATATCTTGGATATGACCCCAAAAGCACAGGCAACAGAAGCAAGAATAAACAAATGGGATTGCATCAAACTAAAAGCTTCTGCGCAGCAAAGGAAACAATCAACAGACTGAAGTGACAACCTGCAGAATGGGAGAAAATATTTGCAAACTATACATCTGATAAGGGATTAATATTCAAAATGTATAAGAAACTCAACTCACTAGCAAGAAAACATATAACTTGGTAGCAAGAAAACATATAACTTGGTAAAAAATGGACAAAGGACCTACATAGACATTTATCAAAAGAAGACATACGAATCGCCAATAGTTATATAAAAATATGCTCAACATCACTAATCATCAGGGAAATGCAAATCAAAACCACAATGAGATATCACCTCACACCTGTTTTAGAATTGCTATTATATTAAAGATGAAAGATGGTAAGTGTTGGCAAGGATGCGGAGAGAGGGGAACTCAGTACGCTGTTGGTCAGAATTTAAGTTAGTACGGCCATTACAGAAAAATGTATGGAAGTTTCTCGAAAATTAAAAATAGGGCTACCATATGATCTAGCAATCCCACTACTGGATACATATCCAAAGGAAGGAAAGGAAGTCAGTATGTTGAAGAGATATCTGCAATCCCATGTTCATTGCAGCACTATTCACAATAGCCAAGCTATAGAATCAACCTAAGTTCCATCAATAGATGAATGGATAAAAAAATATGGCATTCTCTACAATGCAATACTATTCGGCCTTTAAAAAAGAAGAAATCCTATGCCAGAACACAAAGACAAATATTGCATGAGCTTACTTATGTATGTGGAATCTAAAAATGTCAAACTCATAGAAGCAAAGAGTAAAATGGTGGTTATGAGGGGCTGGGGAGGAATGGGGAGATGTTGGTCAAAGGGTACAAAGTTTCAGTTAGGATGAATAAGTTCTGGAGATCTAATGTACAGCCTGGTGACTATAGTTAATAATAATGTATTATATACTTGAAATTGCTAAGAGATTTTAAATGTTCTCACCACAAAAAAATGATAAGTGTATGTGGTGATGAATATGTTAATTAGCTTGATTTAATAATTCCACAATGTATACATATATCAAAAAATCACATTGTACACCATGAATATTAATATATATCATTTTTATTTGTCAATTAAAAATTAAAAATTTAAAAACAAAAATTCCAGAATCTTTGTAATGCATCTTCTTTTTCTCATTGTATATCACAAGCTTGCCTCATTCTTTTCTATATCTGCCCAATATTCCATTCTCTAATTGCTTGACATTAATTATATTTCCACGGGTTTTTTTTTCTTTGCCACTACAAACATTGCTGCAATAAAAATCTTTGGATACGTTGCTTATATACAGGAGATTTGTTAATCCTATTGATGTTTTTATTTCTATGTGATAGAGGCCAAGGAATAGGATTTCTGAGTTGAAAAAATGTGTAATTACAGTTTTAATAAATATTGCTGAATTACTTTCCAAAAAGATTATTCATGATAGCCTCTTATTATATTTTTAATGCCTTTTTGATCTGTAATAATGTCCTCTTTTCCATCCCTCATACTGGTAATTTTGCTCTTTTCCTTTTTTTCTTGATCATTTTTGCCAGGCGTTTATTGGTTATATGCATCTTTTCAGGAAACACTTTTTGGCTTTGGTAATTTTCTCTCTTGTACAACTGTTTTTTATGTCATGGAGCTCAACTCTTGTCTTTATTATTTCCTTCCTTCTTTCTTTGGGTTTGATTTGCTGCTATTCTAGCCTCCTGAAATGGATATTTAGATGGCTTATTTATTATTCAGCCTTATTTATTTTCTAATATATGTATTTATGGCTATATGTTTCTTTCTAAGCACTGAATCCCATAAGCTTTTGTTATGTTGTATCATTACCATATAGTTCATATATTTTCTAATTTCCTTGTAATTTCTTTTTTGAGGTAGATCAATTTCCTTAAGGAGATATCTGCACTCCTATGTTTATTGTAGCACTATTCACAATAGCCAAGACATGGAATCAACCTAAGTGTCCATCAACAGATGAATGGTTAAAGAAAATGTGGTATATATACACAATAGAGCCATAAAAAAGAATAAAGTCCTGTCATTCACAGTAACATGGAGAGAACTGGAGGTCATTATTTTAAGTGAAATAAGCCAGGTGCAGAAATATAAATATGGCATGTTCTTATTCATATGTGGGAGGTAAGGTGGATCTCATGGACATAGAGAGTAGACTAGTGGTTACCAGAGGGTGGGAAGGGTAGAGGGGAGGGAGGACGAGAAGAGGTTGATTAATGGGTACAAAAATGGAATTATATAGAAGGAATAAGCTTTAGTGTTTGATAGTTCAGTAGGGTGACTGTAGTTAAACAATTTATTATATATTTCAAAATAGCCGGAAGAGTTTAAATGTTCCAAACATAAAAAAATATAAATGTTTGAGGTGATGGATATGCCAATTACCCTGATTTGATCATTACACATTGCATGTATCAAGATATCACATTTCCCCAAAATATTTATAATTATTATGTATCAATAAAAACAAAATAAAACAAAAAACTCAAATAATCTGATTAAAAAAGGGATAAATGATTTGAACAGAGGTTTCTCAAAAGAAGACACACAAGTGATAATTTTATCTTTTAATTGGAGTATTTAGTTCATTCAGATTTAAAATAATTAATGATAGGGCTCATTTTAAGCCTATCATTGTACCGTATATTATATATTTGTCCAATCTTTTCTTCGTGTCCTTTTTCCTACTTTGTTGCTTTCTTTTGCACTATTCAAGTATTTCTTCTTATTTCATCTTCTCTTTCTCTTAGCTTGTTAGTTATATAGTTTACAATTTTACTTTAGTAGTTCCACTTCAAGTATGACAGTGATAAGCTCTGTGGATTCACATCCCAGCAAAAGGTAAAGATTACGAAAATAGCACAACCATTTCTAGTCTCAGGAAATGGCTCTATGGACATACAGCAAATATAGAAATTTATATTCAAGAAAATATTCCAAAACTTGGTAAGAATTTCAAGCATCTGTGGTATTAATATTTGAACTAATACCTGTGCCATCCTTCCCCCTCCCATCCCACCTTAGTGAAATGGAAGCTTCATTCCAGACTAGCAAACTAAGAACACAGGGCTCCCTCATTCCCCAGCTCCCAGATAATGGGCAAGATTTTAAGAAGGGGCAGGATGTCAACATTTCTCATCCTGTTCCTAGCTACCTGTTGTTGAGACTAAGTTCCATATGAGTGGGGCTGAGATGTGGGACTCTCTTCTGTTCAGCACTACTTGTGGGATGGAAGCTCTACTTTGGGCATGGTGCTGCTTATAAGAGAATACTGAGGCCCAAATTGCCCTTGCACCCAGCTCATGGGGCAGGGGTTCCATGCTGAAAGATGTAAGCTGATGCTCTCCCTCTTCCATCTACTGAGTACTCAACTACTATAGCAGTGGTGTCAGTGAGAAAGAAGCACGTCCCTTCTGTACCCCGCATTAGAGCCTTGGTTTGGAGACTTGGGCTGGGGAGAGAAAGCAGACTGTAGAACATAGAGCTCCAAATCCCTACCCAAAGAAACTAATTTCATTTGCAACAGAGAAAATCAAGCCCAAGAAGCTTACAAAAACAGTGGAAATGATAGTGAAAGGCAATTAGAAAAAGACTGATTGATTCATTGTAGATAAAGCTACATTATAAACTGACTAGCCAGAGAGAAACAGGATAGAGACAGCTCAGGAGACCTCCTGGGGTCAGAACAAATCTCAAACACTAACCTCAAGAATTATCCCTTCAAAGGAACTGTAATTGCAATTAGTGGAGCTTAACTACTGGGTGTGATCCAGTTATGAGACAGCAAAGAGAGCCATGGAAAATCACTGTCATCTTAGGGTGACTCTGGGCATATCTAAGGCTGCATCCTTGAGGAGCAACATCACAGACTTCACACTATAGGAAGAAGGGAATGGAATTCATTAAAACGATCCAGTCAATAAACTAGTAAACAAGCAAATAATAATAACCAGGCCCAGACAGGGGCAACCAGGACCCAAAATTGCTGCAATATTATCTAAAATGTTTGATTTTTGACAAAAAATTATGAGACATGCAGAGAAACAAGAAAGTATGGCTCATACACCAGAAAAGAAAGCAGGTAATTAAAAGTGCTTGTGTGAGTGACTAGATCTCAGATTTAACAAAAACTTTAAAGTAACCATTATAAATATGTTCAAAAAACTAAAGGAAACCATGATTAAACAAGTAAAAGTAGGTATAATGTCTTTCTTCCTTTGGGTATATGCCCAGTAATGGGATTCCTGGGTCAAATGGTAGTTCTATTTGTAGCTCTTTGAGGTATCTCCATTTTACTTTCCATGGAGGTTGTTCTAGTTTGCAGTCCCACCAGCACTGTGAGTGTTCCTATCTCTCCACAACCATGCCAACATTTGTTGTTTTGGGACTTTTTGATAAAGGCCATTCTCACTGGGGATAAGTGATATCTCATTCTGGTTTTGATTTGCATTATTCTACTTCCATCTGGGATCATTCTCCTCCCATCTGAAAAACTCCCATTAGTATTTCTTTTATTTGTTCGAACATTTATTTTCTGAAATAGTTTTACCGGGTGTAGAATTCTGTGTTGGTACTTTTCTCTTAAAGAATTTTAATGATGCCATTCTGTTGTCTTCTGGCTTCCATGGTTTCTTTTCAAAAGAAAGTTATTACTATTTTGATGGTAATATGTCTTTAATGTCTTCTCTTTGTGTTGAGTTTTTAGGAACTTTATTATGTAGTTCCTTTGTATTTATCCTGCTGGGGGTCCATAGAGATTTTTGGTCAATAGATTTTTTTTTTAGTTTTGGAAAATCTTCCCCGGTATTTCTTTAATGATTGTTTTTGTTTTCTCTCTTTTTAAAACTCAATTACACATTTTAGATCCTTTAACTTTGTCTCATCTGTTTATTGTCTGTGTTTTCCATCTTTTTGTTGTCTCTCAATTATACATATTTTCTAGTGAGTTATTTTCCAGTTGATCAGACCTCTCTTCTGCTATTAGATCCATCTATTGAATTTGTAATTTCAGTAACTGTGTTTTTAGTTCTAGAATTATATTTGAATATATATATGTATAATTTCAGTTCTCTGGTAAAATTCTTCATACTTTGCTTTCTTAAACATATTATTCATAATTATTTTAAGTTTCTCATCTGATAACACTAATATTTGAATCACCTATTTATCTATTTTTTTTTGAGACAGGGTCTTACTTTGTCACCCAGGCTGGAGTGCAATGGCATGATCATAGCTCACTGCAACCTCCAACTCCTGGGTTCAAGCAATCCTCCTGTCTTAACCTCCATAGTAGCTAGGACTACAGACATGTGCCACCATGCTTGGCTAATTTTTAAAAATTTTTTGTAGAGACAGGGTCTCGCTATGTTGTCCAGGCTGGTCTTGAACTCCTGGCCTCCAGTGATACTCCTGCTTTGGCCCCCCAAAGTGCTGGCATTATAAGAGAGAGCTACCATGCCTGGCCTATCTATTTTTATTGTCTGGTTTTTCTCTTGATTTTCAGGCATTTATTCATGTTCCTTGATGTGCTAAGAAATTCTTTTTTTTTTTATTTTAGGGTATTATGAGGGTACAAACATTATGGTTACATTTTATGTCTTTGCCTCACCCAAGTGAGGGTTAGAGGCAAGCCCTTCCCCTCTATAATGCTCCCTGTGTCCTTTAGTTGTGGGTTTACCCCCCCATCTCCCTAATCCCTGCAGAGTATTACTGCCATGTGAGCACCCTAGTGTTTGTTCATCAGTTAGTACCAATTTGATGGTGAGTACAAGTGGAGCCCATTCTTCCAATCTCGTGATACCTCACTTTGGATAATGAGCTTAATTTAAGTTCAATCCAGGAAAATATAAGAGGTGCTAGATCACTGCTGTTTCTTATGGTTGAGTAATATTCCATTGTATACATATACCAAATTTTAACAATCCACTCATGAATTGATGGGCACTTGGGTTGTTTCCACATCTTTCCAATAGTGAATTGTGCTGCCATAAACATTCGGGTGCAGATATCTCTATTATAGCATATTTTTTGCTCTTTTGGGTAGATGCCTAATAGTGCTATTGCTGGATCGAATGGCATTTCTATTTTTAGCTCTTTGAGGTATCTCCAAATTCTTTTCCACAGAGGCTGCACTAATTTGCAGTCCCACCAGCAGTGTAAGAGTGTTCCTGTCTCTCCACATCCTCCCCAGCATTTGTTGTTTTGGGATTTTTTGATAGAGGCCAATCTCACTGGGGTTAGGTGATATCTCATTGTGGTTTTGATTTGCATTTCTCTAATGATTAGAGATGTTGAGCATTTTTTCATATGTTTGCTGGCCATTATTCTGTCTTCTTTTGAAAAGTTTCCGTTCATTTCCTTTGCCCATTTGTTGATGGGGTTGTTTGATTTTTTTCTTGTTGATTTTTTTTTAAGTTCTAGATAGATTCTAGTTATCAGCCCTTTATCAGATGTGTAGAGAGCAAATATTTTCTCCCATTCTGTAGGCTGCCTATGCGCTCTAATGATAGTTTCCTTGGCCGTGCAAAAGCTTTTTAATTTGATCAGATCCCATTTGTTTATTTTTGTTTCTATGGTGATTGCTTTGGGGGTCTTCTTCAAGAATTCCTTGCCCAGGTCGATGTCTGAAAGGGTCTTCCCAACATCTTCTTCTAGAATTCTTAAGGTTTCATGGCTTAGGTTTAAGTTTGTTATCCATCTTGAATTGATTTTTTTGAGAGGTGAGAGGTGGGGATCCAGTTTCATTCTTCTACGTGTAGCTATCCAGTTTTCCCAGCACCATTTATTGAAAAGAGATTATTTTCCCCAGTGTATATTTTTGTCTGCTTTGTCAAAGATTAGATTACCATATGCGGATGGTTTCATCTCTGGATTCTCAGTCCTGTTCCAGAGGTCTATGTCTCTGTTCTTGTGCCAGTACCATGCTGTTTTAGTTACTATAGCCTTGTAGTACAGCTTGAAGTCTGGTAGACTGATACCTCCCAGTTTGTTGTTTTTACTTAAGATTGCTTTGGCTATATGAGGTCTTTTGTGGTTCCATACAAAGTATAGAATTATTTTTTCTAGATCTGTAAAGAATGATGATGGGACTTTGATAGGGATTGCATTAATTCTGTAGATCACTTTAGGTAGTATGGACATTTTAATGATATTGATTCTGCCAATCCATGAGCAAGGTAGGTTTTTTCACCTGTTTACATCTTCTACAATTTCTTAAGAAATTCTTTTAATTGGATGTAGGACACTGTGCATGAAAAATTGTAAATGCTTCTACTGATGTTAACTTCCTTCTGGCAGACAGACACAGTACTAGAAGATTACTTTGATCCAGTTGATGGCAGGTATTAGCCTTTGTCATGGCTGGTCTATTCTCAGTTTGTTCTTACCAGTAGAATATTACCCTTACTCATTGGGATTTTCCTTCTGAAGTCTCAATTTAAAGCCTTGTATGCATGCTTAAAAGGGCCACACCACTTTGTTGAGTATGAACTTCATTCTCTGATTTCCTAGCACTATTAGACTTCTGAAGTCCTTTATTATCTCTTTAGCCTCTCAGATATTGCTTTTTTCTTGGTTTCTGGGATTCTTACTTTAAGTATGCACACGACTTAGGAATTAGCAAACATTTCAAAGTGAGATTAATCTTAGAATTTTTTGGTCTACTTCCCTCTTCTCATTTGAGTTCTGGTCTCCTTGGTAGCACCAAACTTTAGCTCTTTTTTCTGCAACCCAGAGAGATTTCCACAAGCTCCTGACCACTGCTTTCTGCTAGGCCTCTATTCTCAGTGCAGTGAACTAGCAAATGTCCTAAAGGAAAAGTCATGGGTGAATGTGGGACTCACCTTAATGTACCTCCAAACTCTCTAAAATTTTGACCCCTGAAGTTTTGCCTGCCTTGTTTTTATCCAATAACTTTGACCGAATACTTTTGGTATCCACTAGCTTTTGTAATGTTCTTGGCAGGAAGGTTATCCCAAGAAAAGTTGTTCCTTTGTGGCTGGAACCTGAAGTCCCTTGCATTGTGTTTTGTGATATTTTCCTTCTTAATATTTCATACCCCTAATATGGGTCTCAAAAGTGACCACCTTTTTTTTCATTTTATCTACTGATTTTTTAAAAAGTAAAAGAAAATCATGTTTGTTCTCATAACATATTATTTTGAGCTATGTTTGACTACCATTAGATGTTACTTTTTTTAATGTTGTTACTTGTGTCCTTTAGTAATTCTATTTGAGTATTATAGCCCCTCTCTGGCAAGTTGTCTGCCCCCTATAGGGACACCAGAATGAAGCTACACTGCTCGCTGTTTTTTTTTTTTTTTTTTTTTTTTTTTCAGATTGAGAGACCAGATTCTTGCAATTTCTCTGGCAAGGAGGATTTAGCTACCCCACAGGTCCTCCCTGGACCATTCCCTGTGGTGTTTACTACCCTTCCTCTGGGGTGGGGTGAGTTCCAAGATTTTTAGGGAACAAACATATCTCCAGGAATTGAGAAGCTCTGGTTCTTACTCCCAGAGTTTCTCCTCATAGGAATTTCCTGAACTCTGGTTTGATCTAGAGGAAAGCAAAGTTCTGTGCAAACTCCTTCCTCAGGACTCCAAGGTGTCTGACCAGGCCTTCCTCTTTGGCCCCTATCTGTCCTCTTAGCCCTGTGGTTGCTCCTGTGTGCAAGAGGTAAGAGACATTTGGATTGGTGATGTGAGACATTGGGTAGCAGGGAGGCATCTTTCTGTTGACATCTTTCCAGAATCCCTTTTAACCTTTTTTCCATCTCTGAATATAGGGGGCGCCCACAGAAAACTAGGTCAAGGCCATTGGTGTATGGAAAATCATGTGAGCTGAGAGTCTGAACAATATTGAACATCGTTTAGGTTAAGGCATTCAAAAATCAATCTGTCATCATTAGCAAACAAGCTAAAATATACTTGAATGGAATAAAAATTTGGCGTAAAATTAGGAATATTTTGACACTGGCAAATATGCTTTAATTTGGCTTCTGGGTCTCCATGAAAGAAGAGTAAATAAAATTTCATTAAAGTTGGGAATCTGTCAGTATCAATTCCAGCACTTTCCAAACTGGCTTTAACTGGGAGGTTAATGAGGGTGCCAAATAGTCTATTTAACTCTTAAACAATGTTAAATAGGTTTCGGTTTTGCCGCTGGACTTTTCAATGCAATTTTTATCCTAACATGTATTGCAAATCTCTAAGAAGGGGAAATCAGTGGTCACAGATATCCTACTGATCATTGTTGGGAAAATGCTGCTCTATTCTAGCATCCTGTGAAATAACAGATCATTCTGTCAATCATCAATAACGTTCCCACTTGGCTGAGCTATTATGTTTTAGCTTGTCTTCCCCCAAAAGCAGATATTATGAGTAGGTCTGAGTGGGAGGTAATGTCAGGAAGCACTACTAGGGACATAGGGAAGTGAGACAGGGAAGCGAAAATAGCCAATACAGGGTCCGTTAATGTGGATAATTGGGATCAGGCCCGCCAGGGACCTCTAGGAGAGGGTATAGATTGAACATCCTACATGAGAGGTGAAGAAGCTGAGGAATTTATTGACCAACTCCTGAGCCTCTGTGTCTGAGGATAGCATGTAGAGCAGTGGTCTCCAAACTTTTTGGCACCAGGGACCAGTTTCATGAGAGACAATTTTTCCATGGATGGAGGTGGGGGTTGGGAGGAAGGTTTCAGGATGATTCAAGTGCATTACATTTATTGTGCAGTCAAACCTCTCTGTTAATGATAAGGAGTGCACAACCTAGATCCCTTGCATGTGCAGTTTACAGTAGGGTTGCGATCCTTTGAGAATCTAATGCCACTGCTGATCTGACAGGAGGAGGAGCTTAGTAGTAATGCAAGCAATGGGGAGTGGCTGTAAACACCGATGAAGCTTCCCTTGCTTATCAGCCTGCAGCTTACCTCCTTCTGTGCAGCCCAGTTCTTAACAGGCCACAGACAGGTATGGGTGCACGGCTGGGGGTTGGGGATTGCAGATGTAGAGAACAGTGAGTTCCAAGGCTATATGGGTTGGGTATCAACAGTGTCCACTACATATTGTAAACAATATTGCAAAAGGTCATACATTTACATTGTATATTTCTGGCCTTTTTCCTTTTGTCCCTTGTACCACTGCTTCTTGAAATCATAACCAACTTCACATTCTATGTCAAATACTACTTCCCCTAGAAATTCTTCCTGATCTCTCCAGCTATAAATGACACCACTCATTCTGCGTACCATTATGGCATTTGTTTTAAACCCTTACTTGAATAATTTTGCACTTCTTTTGTGCAATTTTCTGCTGTTGTATTATACTTATTCATAAGTAAATTCTATCTCTCCTACAAAGACACTTTACCCTTGAAGAGATGCATATATTTCATTCATCTTTCTAGACTTGCAGCACTTAGCACAGTGGCTTGAGAAGGACAGGAGGATAATCAATGTTTGTTGAATGACTAAGGGTCTTCAAATTCTAGAACAGAAACAATGTTAGCACAGTCTGAATTAAATCATGAAGAGTTCGGTTGTTACTTCTACAAGTAAGAGGATGGCTTGAAACACTTATTTTTGGAATAGTCACTCTTATTGGTTGGATGAAGTTTGTATTTGGACAGCCAAACACTTAAATAAATGCCAAGAGGGGCTGGAGAATTTCATCATTCCATCTGGACTGCAAGACACATGTATGGGTGGGTCTGTTCTGAAGGCATGCTTAGAAGTAGTTAAGTATGTCCTTGGGAATTTTCTGACTTTATTCAGACAGATGTTTTCTCTAACTAGCATTGGCCTTTGTTTAGACAAATCTAAAAGTCAGGATAGTTCCATTTTGCCTTTTTTAAAAATAGAATAAACTGTGTTACTTCTTCATTCATAATGAATGTTTATAGTCATTTTTATATATTAAATGCTATTAATCAAAAGAAGCAATTTGAGTTAAGCTATTGCCCTAAATAAGTAAAAAATGGGAGCATAATTAGAAATGGCTTCCCCTCTCCTATTTTTGTACTGTTCTAGTTAATATTTGGCAGATGGAGTATGAATAGAAATGCTTAAGTTGGATTGCTTTATGGGGTTTTAAACTGTTGTTAATTAGTCGTGAAATAATTTTAATTACTTAAAAATTCCATTATGACAGTGCTTCAAATATGTGCCACATATTGGCAAACTATTACAGACCATTGTTTTGTAAATCATTTTACTTATACTTGTGTTGATTGGAAGGAAAATAAGGTGAATATATTCAATATATTTATAGAGAAGAGATTTGACAGGGCAAAGAGAAACTGTTTACCTCAAATTGGGCTATAAAAATCTCAAAGCCTTTGGGATTTTGTCAGCAATTCAAAGCAATTGCTTTTTTAAAAAATGAAAAAAGCAGTGTGAATGAAAGAGAAAGATCAATTGAATCTAAGTCTCTTCTCCTAAACTCCTTTTTACTTTTTCCATTATTTATTCTGGCTGTTTACACTTTCACTTCCAGCCTGCAGGAAGGAGGTAGCAGTCATGACTATCAAAAGTAGCCTCTTTCATTTTTTTCCAGCTTTATTAAGGTATAATTGGCAAATAAAAATTGTATACATTCAAGGTGTACAACGTGATGTTTTGATATATGTATACATTGTGAAATGAGTATCAAGCTAATTAATATATTTATCACTTCACATAATTATCTTTGTTATAGTAAGCATACTTAACTACAAAGTATACAATACAATATTATTAACTATAGACACCATGTTGTACATTAGGTCTCCGGAACTTACTCATTTTATAACTGAAAGTTTGTTCCCCATTTCCTCCACTTTCTGACTTCTGGTAATCACCCTTCTACTTTCTGTTTCTATGAGTTTAACTTTTAAAAACTTCACATATAAGTGAGATCATGCAGTGTTTGTCTTTCTGTGTCTGGCTTATTTCACTTAGCATAATGTCCTCCAGGTTCATCTATGTTGTCAAAAATGAAAGGATTTCCTTCTTTCTTAAGGCTGATAAAGTAGCCTCTTTTTTTTAATTTCAGCGTATTATGGGGGTACAGATGTTTAGGTTACGTATGTTGCCCTT
>RJWJ010003744.1:14002-82970 GCA_004363605.1 Indri indri | reverse complement strand
ATTATGATATAAATTTCCCAATAAAAGGGATATAAAGCCATATTGAAGTAGTCTCTAGGGGTTTAATCTACATTTCCCATGACTCAGAGCTAGGGACACTTAGTCATTGGCTCCTGAATGTAAAAGAGACTGACCTTTATAATGAGAATACAATGCAGGTGCCCTTTGAGGCCCAGCCCTGTTGTATACATAGCGGAGAACACACCTCCTCCCCAACCCCAGCAGTCTGCCAGCTGACAGAGAAGCAGATACTGGCCACGATAGGAGCTGGGGGCTTGTCAGTCACCCAGAAAAGAAATAGGGGCAAATCTGTAAGATAAGAAATAAAATTAAAGTTAATCTGAAACAGGTGTTGTATCTAGAGAACCATGCTAAAGAAAATAAGGAAGAAAATTGGTAGCTTTAGGTTATTTTTGCAATCCAAGGCTGCACCTCCAAGGGAAAGGCTATTGTCACTGAAGTGTGGGTGAGGCATCTTTATAATCCTCACTACTTGTAGATCACTTCCAACGTACTCAAAATTCCTACCATTACAGTCACTGCATCTAGAAAGTCTGGTGAAATATTGAAGAGTCTAATACCAAATCACTGAAGCATGTTGTACAATTATACCCCCATGACAATTGATATAAACCTCTATCTATTTTCTCTCCTAAGTTATTTTTTCAACTTTGTCTCCTCTTCGGCAGCCCTTTTATTTGTTTATGTTCCTTAGCTCCAGTCCTTAGTATTTTTTTTCATGGGTGTTATTGCAATAACCTCACAAACTGCTTTCTGCTCTTACTCCAGTCCTCTGCAACTTATCCTTTACACTACTGCTAGTATAAAACCCACACTTGTTCTGTTATTTCTCTCCCTAAAATTCTTGAAGAGCAAAATCCTTCAGGGGAAAACCCAAGCAAAAACATAAAAGCCCCACATAATCTGGTTCATGCTTATCTCTTCTCACCCCTCAAGCCCTCTGAATTCCTTGCAGTTGCTCCAAAGCACAGCAGTACTTTGTGTCTCTGTGTCTTCTCCCGTGCAATTTCCTGATAGCCTGGCTTATTCTTCTCCTCTTCCGAGACTGATCAATTTCCAATCATCCTTTGAGACTTAGCCTGGATGTCATTTCCTTTGGGAACCTTTCTCCTATTCCTCAAATGAATTATATGTGCCACAGGTTACCATAGCATCTGGTTTCTTCCCTCCAACACAGCTCATTACATTGCATTGCAATTGTGTGTGTAATTGTCCGTATCCCCCACTAGATAGCAAACAATATGAAAGCAAGGACCACATCCCCAGCACCTGGCAGCACAATGCTAGGTACAGAGCAGGTGTTAAATAAACACTCCTTGAGTGAATTCATGGGCTATTCCTGGAACATATTCTTCCATCCCCATTCTCTCACATATTATGTCTTATAGTTTTTCCAGCAATAAATCCAACTCTTTCCTTTTACACAGGAATAGCCAGTCCATTTCTGGGAGCTTTGTTCAAGCATCAGGCTGAGGTACAGGTGAGCATGATTATACCTCATCAAGGAAAGAGAGGATGATGAGTTGGGAAGTGGATGATGGAAGAAGAGATAGTTAAGAAAGAGGAACATAAAGCAGGGATCTTAAGACTTTACAACTCTGATGCTATCACAAAAATAGTATCTCCTTATTTGAAATTTTAGAGGTAAAAAGGAACATGATATGGTATCATCGTATAGTGTTAACTACATATTAATAATACATTCACTATTCCATGTGCTTTTGTGCATAACTCAATTAATCCTCGGAAAACTCCAGGATATAATTATTATTATTATCCTCATTTTACGATGAGAAAACTGAAGCACAGAGAAATAATTTGTCCAAGATACATAGCAAGTAAGGGGTACAGTGATGATTGTAGACACAGGCAGTCTGAAAGCAAGAGACTATGCCCTTAAGCACTATACCACATTCTTTTTGCATGATGCAGTTACAATGTGGAGGGGCAAATATTTTAACATACTATAGCAATGACACAGATGCTGACAGAGGATTGGTGGTCAGGACAGGCATCGCAGAGGTGAGGAATAACCAGGTCTTTGAGGAGTAGGAATTAACCGAAGGGCAGGAAGTATAAGAGTATTTTAGGAAGAGGGAGTGATGCCTGTAAAGATTAGGAGGATGTGGAGAAGAATCTACTGTCTTGGTCTGGAGTTGTATTTATGGCTGAATGCCAAGTGAAAGGGGAAAGGAGAGAAACAGGAAGAACAAGATGGTAGAGTGGGTTGCCCAAGACCATACTCAATAATGTTGGCCTGGATGGCCCAGCAAGGATGTGGGAGGAGTCTTCTTTGTAAGAGCAGAGTATCCCTCACAGGAGGAAGCTGGGCAATGAGTCTCAAATGGACAATTCTCAGAGCCAGCAGAGGACTGAGACACTTAGGAGATACTAAATACACTATATCAGGGTGAGAAATATCCATAGACAGCCTTTTCCCACTGTCCCCACCCTCCTTCTTCTTCTTTTTTTTTTTTCCAATCAATAAGGATAGAGTTTCACAGAGGTTAAGTCATATGGTTGCACAGCTTCTTAGCAGCAGGGTTAGGACTAGAAACTAGGAGATGGAGCTTTTTCCTTTGAAAAGCTGATAATCTTTCAGGGAGATAAAAATCAAACACAGAAAAACATTGACATCAGTAACAGTACAGCATCCCAACAAATGCAAAACAAAGAAACAAACAAACAGATATTGCACAATTTAAGGTCTAAGTGTGCAAAGATTGACTGAGTAAAGGTAGAAACCAGGAAGTCTTCCTAGAGCAGGTTAATTTTTAACCAGGGTCTTGTGAGGTGATGTACCTTGGCTGGAGGCCAGAGGGACTAGGAAAAATTAGCTCTGGAACAGGAGGCATGTCTCATGATGCTGTGGTATGTGCCAGTTTGGTGGGTTGTACAGGCAGGCAGCTTGACGTAGTGGAGAGAGCAGAGACGTGAGAGTCATAAAGAACTGAGGTCAAGGTGCTGCACTCATCAGCTGCCAGACCATGGATAAGTTCAATTATTTGAGCCCAGCATTCTCATCTCTAAAACGTGGGTAGAGTTTCTCAGCACTTAGTGGTTATTATAATTATAGAGTCATTTTGTGACAGTCTAGCATACAGCAGAGATTGATATCCCTGTGTCTCTCTTTTCTTTTACCATTCATTGAATAAATTCACAAATGAATAAACTAGCAATGAATTCCCAGTTAGGTCTTATTCAAGCTAAAGAACTCTGAGCAACGGAAATGCGACACTCACCAGTGCATTCAAGCGTTATCTGATTCAACATCCCTCACTCTCCCTAAGCTCATCTTATACAGCTTGTCTGGAAGGAGAAAGGAAAGGAGAATGGCTTCCCAAGACCAATGAATGGTGAGGTTTGTTTGATGAACCAAATAGAAAAAGGAAGAGGGTTCCATAGACCTCAGGCACCTATCTCCAAGCTTCTGAGAAACACTCTTCCTCCCCAGATCCATGGGTGGAGGGACACCTGATCCTTATATTCTATACCAAAAGCTTCTGGAGTTTTACTCCTAATCAAATTGCAGGGAAAGAAATCCAGCATCCATGCTTACAGCTTTGAGCCATACAGTGAGATATTTTCTCAGGTTTGGCTCTGAAACACCTAAATATTGCTCCTGTTTATACTTTGCCATTTTAAGGAGAATTTGGAAGGCTCCCATCCTGGAGGAACCCTGGTGACTAATCAGAAAACTTAAAGAAGAGGTTCCATGGTATAAAATACAAGAAAATCCTAGGGTTGGATGGGACCTTAAGATCATCCACTTTCAGGGTTTCCAGACTTTGTGACTTCAGGAACTAGTGAAATTTCACAAAGCAAAACAAATAAAAACAAAAACAGGGATTTGATTAGCTTCCTAGGGCTGCTATAACAAATTACCACAAATGGTGAGGCTTAAACAACAGAAATTTAGTATCCCAGTTCCGGAGGCTGGAAGTTTGAGATCAAGTCATCAGCATGGTTGGTGCCTTCTGAGGACTGTGGGAGAGAATCTGCTCCGTCCTGTTTTAGCTTCTGGTAGCTGGCTGGCATTCCTGGGCATTGCTTGGCCTATGGATGGCATTCTCCCTGTGTCTTCACATCATCTTCCTCTTTGTGCACGTTTATCCCTGGGTCCAAACTTCCCTCCTTTCATAGGGACACCAGTCTTGGATTAGGGCCCACCCTAATGACCTCATCTGAAGTTGATCATCGGGAAAGACTCTATTTCCTAATAAGGTCACATTCGCAGGTACTAGGGATTAGGACTTCAACATCCACGGCCAAATACTAATTTAGTTATGTAAGAACATTAAAGAAAACCCTGCATGCTACTATCTAAATCATTTTGAAAAGAAGATATTTTAACTCCAAAGATTTTAGGAATGTTATCATTTCACTGCAAAGAGCAGTAGTTCCCAGAAACCTTACACCAAATAGCACGTGCACATGCACCGCATTGCTCTTCCTTCCTAATCTTACTCCAGTTTGCCAAAGGCTGGTAGGAATCTGTGAAAAGATTTTCTTAAGTTCCCTTGGACTAGTACAACTGCTTGTCCACTGATTGTACCTCCTCTGCAACCACCTTGGCCTGGGCTTTGAAACTGTGGCTCTCATGTATGATGACAGATACAAACAAAACAAGAGGTCGCATGGTTGCCTTGATACCCCACTTCTGTACCTGAAATTATGTTAGACCTGGCTCCTTTCCTGTTCTCTGAATTTTCTTCAGTAAGTATGCTATGGGCTATTTCTGTGAAACCAAAACTTGTTTTTGTGGAATCTCACTGCAGGGAATGAGCCAAGCATTCTAAAACCTCTTTGCAGCATCTGGAATCCACATTTCAGTTCTGCATCTGCCTGCATGGTTTGCAAAGTGGTGCTGATTTAATCCGCTCTTATATTGGATTTTGTGTAAATGATTTTGTAGTTGTATGGAATGAGAAGTAACTACTGCTCAAAAGGAATATGTCATCATAAGCAACTACTTGAATTCAGGGAACACTCTTTTCTTATTTGTGGCCAGAGACAAGTTTCCTAAAGCCTGCAGAATACTAACCACATTAACCTTGGATTGTTTGAGTTGCTATTCATAATCAGCAACTAACTTCACCTTATGACTGTCCGGAGAGCCTGCCACACATAGAGGGCAGTCTATCAACTGTCAAATATTTTGAGAAAATAAGAGAGGGATGAGTAAAAATCGTGACGTATACTATTTATCATTTCTCCTGTTTGTCATTTCTTTTGCAAAATCCTATCCTCTTGATACTCGGCGGGGGGACTCAGTTTTGAGGTGTCAAGAGAAAACCTTTGAGAGAAAACTAAGAGAATACTAAGTTGTGCTGTAGGTGAAAAGATTAGATTTTGATGTCAGACATAAGTGATTTGACCACTGCCTCTGCCACTTTATGGTTGTGTAAAATACACTTACATTGCTTGAGTTTTACTTTGATCATCTATGAAATGGAATTAATATCTACTCCATAAAGCTATTGTAAGAATTAACATATCTCTGCTGGGAATAGAGTGCGATGGGTGCAGGACTTTCAAGAAGCTAACAGTAACCTAAATATACTTTTGCCTAAAGGTGAGGCTTGATCCAAATGCCATAGGAATTATCATTCATGATACAAATTCATTAAAAATGTTATAATTTTCTTCCATGAGTTGAGCAATTAGATAACACAGTTTTTGAAGAAAAAAAATGAGTTTGTCTTCAAGAATGGTAGAAAATAACCAAGTATCCTTCATGTCAGACAACCAGAGAGTTCTTAAATGCATCAAGATATTCAAGGTCATATAGGAAATTAGGAATTGAATGTAGTTTTCTGGCAGACTTGCAGGCTCAAAATGCCATTTGGGAGTTAACAGAGTTAAACTGACGATTATTGCAAAACTACATAAGAAATCAAATTTATCAGGCCCTTTCAAAGATTGTTTTTCATTCTGACCAACAGTGAAATGTGATTCTTGGCATTTATAATTTCATTTTTGAATAAGGCAAATGATATGCATCAATTCCGCTGTTACATGTAGATTTAAAAACTTTTATTTTAAGAATAAAAATTGGTGGATTGACAAAAATGTTGACTAGGATTTGGAGAATGTAGAAGATATAATGAAAATATCAGGGAAGCTACCAAGAAATGAACTTTCTCTATTGCTTTTATTCCCAGCAGCAACTTTGACTGGAACAACATTTGGAGAGTTTCCTCTTGGCAGTAGTTTTCAAAGGAATTTTTTCCTGACTTATTTTAACATTTTGCATAATTAAACCGTATCCATTCATGGAAAAGTCCTTATTATTCAGAGAAGTGTTCTTAGTCACGTAAAAGGCATTTCACATTTCTCCATGAACACTGACATTATAGACTTAGGAAGCTGGATTCTAACTAAAATAGTGGTTTCTCTCTGTGGTCTTCTCACCTAACGAGATAAGGCAGATGTTGGAAAAAGTTCTGGTGTTGTAGCCTCATCAGGAATCATAAGGGAAAATGTGTGCATAGCAAAGCAAGCAAGACCCTACACTACAACTCCCAGCACACTGGCCTTGTCCTGGTATCTTTCTCCACACCACTGCCCTATGTAGTGTGCTATGGGAAGATGCAACAGGGTGTTCTAGAATTAAATCCCAGCACTGCCGCTTACTTAGGGGCATGACTTCAGACAAATGTCTTAGCCTCTTTGATCCTCAGCTTCCTTGTCTGCAACAAGGGGATACCAGTATCTACCCCTCACGCATTATCAGAAAATTAAGTTTGGTAGCACAAGGTCCCTGGCACAAAACAGGTGACTCATCAGTTCCTACCTTCAAACCACACAATTATGGCATACTACGTGAAGAGAACAATGATCTGGGAAACTTTGGATATGGAGCTGATAAACTAGATCTGATTTGAGCTGTTTTGTTCTTTGTTTAGCTCTAGATTGCACTCAGTAGTAATGGAACACTTTTTTAAAAATCGGATATTGTTTCTGCTTTCAGGAGCCAATCGCCTAACTATAGAAAGCACATAGGTAAAATATTATTTAATATGTATCTCAGGATCTGCTGTGGATGCAGCATTATGTCATCTGCTAGAAAGATACAAAGGAAAACTAAGAAATGCTTCTGCTCTTAAGGATGTTACAATTTTTGAGGAGGAAGAAGACAGGGTGGAGATTAGCTTATCTTGGGAGGGCTAGTATAATTTATATGTGTATATGAACAGTATAGACACATTTTCCTTTTTAACAGTTTTCTCTGTATACTTGACACTGATCATATCCAGCGCTAGCTGTGTTAAATAAGTGTCAACAGGTGGCAGCCACCATTTACTACTTACTTTGGGCCAGGCACTGTGCTGAATACATTATCTTGTTTAAACCTCAGAACAAACCTGCGAAATAGGGTTATTATCAACATTCTACAGATGAGGGAACTCAGGCTCAGAGAGGTTAACAAATATGCCCCAATGCAATAGCTAATGAGTGATAGAGTTAGAATTGAAATGCAGGTCTGTCCTCCTCCAAAGTCTTTTTTCCGTGATAATCCGTGTTTTACACCCTCACCTATGTGTATTTTACACTACAGGTCACACAGTAGGTGCCCCAAAATACTTATTCCTAGATGATTATAAAGAAATAAATAGCTGACCTAGGAAGCATTTTCAACATTAACTCAGACCTCTTGTTGATTTGTCTTTCTCAGCTGAATGAGATTTCATAGCAAAAATTGTGTTTCCTTATGGCATCCCCACTTGTAAGTGCAATCTCAAATGTCTGTTCCTAAGACTCATGGTGCGTGTCTCTTTACATGGTTCTCTATATTATATAAAGTATTTGCTAAGCATTTGTTAGGACCTTTTGAGATCTCTGTTGATGAGCTTACATTGGCATAATTTTGTAATCTTTCCTTCCTTAGGCTATGAGTAAGGTTGCAAGAAAGTCCATGCTATTTTTATAATTGTTGCTTTTAGAGAAAAAGAATGCTATGCAAGTCTGTGAGCTCTAAAACAAGCAAACAGTATCGAGAACACAGTTCTTGCCCTGGAGGGCATCTTATCTAAGATCACAAGTGGGTGTATTATGGCACTGAATTTGCTTCCATACCCTTGGGCAGTAGTAGACATCATTTGATGCGCCCATATTTTACAACTTGTGTGTGTGTGTGTGGGGGGGTGCTTTCACTTACTTTTGTTTTTCTTAAGATCCACTTTTATCAATTAGAATGAATATAACAGAGAAAGAGTCTCTACAAAAAATAGCAGGGAGGGAGGAAGAGAACAGTGCTAGGAGTGTTAAGCCTTCAAAATTCATTGAAATGTTTCTGGCTGCTTTATTAATATCTAACTATAGATCTGAAGGTGGCATCTCCAGTTTGTAAGTGTGTTTATATCAAATGGGAATTCAGGAAATGCATTACAAAATCAAATAGAAATAATTTGGGAATCATCGTTCCTTCATTTTTTCATTAAACAATCATTAATTAAGTGCCTGTGTGATGAATGATATTTCCTAGTCCCTGCCTGCTAGAAGCTCATGGTCTAGGGCCAGAGACAGGCTAAGGCACTGCTGTTTACCATGGAATGTGGTAAGTTTTATAATCGTTGAATTGCAGGTTATTCTTGAAATCCAAACTAGTGCCACTTAATACAACCAGGTAAGAAGTGGGTCAGGGAAACTCAGCCTGGAGAAGGTAAAGTTGAGTTTTGCAAAATGAGTAGAAGTAACTGTGGCCAGGAATGAGATTCCAGAGAGGATAGCATGTAAATAGGTATGAAGAAAATAAGAGGGCTTATTGTGTTTAAGGTACTGAAGGAACAAAACAAAACAAAAACTCCTGCGGATGTATAATTGAGCACTCCTGCAGGTAACTCGAGAGGTAAAAAAATCACAGAGAAAAATCTTGGAGCTAGATCTTGAAGGGCTTTCTGTGTCAGACTAAGAAGTTTGGACTTTGTCCTAAGAAAAGTGATTGAAAGGTTTCTAGCAGGAACATGATAAAAACCAATTTCTCTTGTAACACCATGGAGGATCGGTCAGGGAGGGCTGTTTGTCAGAAGAACAGGCAAGATAGCCTCTGTGGGATGAATATGTTAAGTGCTAGAACTGATAAGACAGAACAACTGGCCAGCATAAGACTAGATGAACCCTGGCAGTTGAGTGGATGATAGTGCCAGTTACCAAGATAACATACACAAGAGGAACTTGGATGGGGTGGTACTCATGGTAGATTGGGACATACAGAAGTTATTGCACCAATATTTTCTGTTATATTTGTTTTTGTGTCTACTTCTTTTATCATCCTCCACTAGTTTCTACAGGTTAGAAGATTGATTTGGGGGTTCATTTTAAATCTCAGATCACTTATTGGCTTTCTGATCTTAAGAATACCACTTAAACCCTGCAAGCCTCAATGTTCTCATTGGTAAGATGATAAGAATACTTGCATCACACTGGTGTCATAAATCAGGGTTAAAAGAGAAAATGCAGAGTCCAGACACAAAACAAATGTCGAATAAATGGCAGTTGTTATTACTTTTGCTGCTGTTGTCTATTGAACACTCAGTGAGTGGAGGGAACATATTTCCTTCAGCTCTGTGTCCCCCCAGGGCCTTGTCTAGTGACCTGTATATAATAGACTGCCAAGAAGTAATTGTTGAATTGAGCTGAATTGAAATAGTACAACATGGAAACACCAAATGAAGTTTCTGAAAGAGATGTTTGCTGTACAACTTCAGTTAAATAAGTCACTCAGGACAGGTCAACAGTAACATTTGGGGTTGAAAGGCAGGAAAAGAGCAATGATATTAAGTAAAATGGGAGGTGGCTCCTAACAGTAAAGAAAGTAAACTGATCCAGGGGAAGGAGCCTAAGAAGTCCTCGCAGACACATGGGGCTTTGAGGAGGAAGTTAGTGATCTGATGACTCTCCTTCTCAGGTTAAAGTTTTGCCAAGATGTCATATAGGAAATTGTCTAACATGTTATCACTACAAGAATAAAACCATAGGACATAAACCACATGAAAAGAATTAAATACTAGCCTACTGTAGAAACCTAATCCAAACACTGGTGTATTGTCCAGTTGATATTATGGTTCCTATTTTATTTTTCTTTTGCTCATTTAATTTTCTCTGAATGTGAGCCATGTTAATGTTTATATATAATTTTTTTTTAAAAGATTGCTTTTGCATTTTCAAACAAAACTTGTGCATCATAACATAAATAAAGTATAAACCAGCAAAAATGGAGCTCAACCTTAAATGGAAATTCTCTTGAGGTACTGGCACTAGATTTAAATTTGGGGGGGCGGGTAAAGTTGCTAAAGGGCAATTGAGCATATATCCAGGTATAATAGGTCAACAGCATGTAATCAAAGCCAAGGTGACATGAAAAAAAAAAAGGAAAATTTCTTCAACACCAGATAATTTTAGCAGTTTTCAAGTACTTTCTTTTCTGACAAACTTACCAAACTCCTGCGGTGCACTATGGCCCTCCCACCTCAGGGCTGCTTCAAGTTACTATTCACGTTGTTCACAGAACAAGGATGTCAGGCAAAGGAGAAGGAAGGTGACTCCCTAAGGAAGAGGGATCTTTCTTTGATTTGCACACATCTATGGGTAAACAACAGCATTACTCCATCCTATACCCCACGTTGTCTTTCCGTCAGGAAAAAGCAAAATCTCCACATTCACAAAACCAGGCGTTGGTCCTTACCATGAACCTGGCTCCTTTCCACATCTGAGATAAATTTAAAAGCCTGGGATAGGGGTGGGGAATGGAGAGATGCAGGTCAAAGGGAACACAGGTGCCATTACGTAGGAGACGTAATGTATAGCATGAGGACTACAGTTAATAATGTTGTATCGTCTACCAGAAATTTGCTAAAAGAGTGGATTTTAGGTGCTCTTACCACACGCATGCGCACACGTGCGTGCGTGACTATGTGAGATGATGGATATGTTAATTTCCTGAATATGGTAACCATTTCACTGTGTATATATACATCAAATTATTATCTTGTATACCTTAAATATATGTAATTTTTAAAACAGTCTGGGAGACTAAAAATATAAGACCAACGTAGATACATGTTGATGTTTCTGACCTTCCCTAATCCTCTCTGTAATTCCCTCCAGGAGTCTATTATTTATCCTTTAAAGGGTGGTTTTTCAGAGGCTTTGGGTCTGCCTGAGATCATAAAAGGCCATCTCTTTGGTACCTCTTCATGACTGTAAGGCACCTCCTGCAACACAACCATGCCTGCTACTTCTGCTAGGGGGATTTGTTGGAGCTGTTTTCTGCTCCCAGAAATTCAGCTTGGATAAAGGCCGGGGTAATGCTTGCTAGTATGCATGGTGCAGGTCGGCTGATTTTCAAATAGTCAACTCCCACAGCTTTGTATGCTTTGATTAATACCAAAATGAAAGATTGGCACAGTGTGGCCTCCTTGCTTTCCAGTCAGGATTAAACCCACATGAAGCTGCTGCCTTTTTCCCACCACTATTTTGAATTACTCAGAGAGTTCTAAATGGATTCTTATATCCAAACATAATGAAAGAAAGAAAATATTTTTCTACACTCTGCTCTTGTTTATACACTGATCTATAGTTTGTGTTTGAATACGAGTTTTAGAATGTCATGAAATACTATAACCACCCAGCTAGAAAGTGATAGCTAATATTAATCGGCCAGCTCACATGTAAAACAGATTTTTAAAATCTGTTTTATATTCTCTAATGTACCCCAGAGAAGATACCAAGAATTTGGAAATTTAAATACACAGAGAAATTATTTACAGACTTCACTGGAAAATAAGTATAAATAAGAGTAATAAACAAAATCCATCATATTAGAATCTAGAATTGAACTGAAAGGAAGCAAACTTTAGTTACTTCCCAGGCTATAAAAAATATCAGGAACTCTGAATTTATAAACCTGAGCCTTCCTTCCCCCCTCCACTGCAACAGAAGGCTATCGGTAGCGACAAATATACATTTATTTACATTGAAAGAAAAGAAAGAATTCTAATAGTTATGACTGGCTACATGCACAATAATGAAGAAAAGAGCTTGGAGATCAAAGCAGACCATAATCTAAGGCAAAAGCCTTTAAAAGACTGTACCACGTCATATGTGAAAAGTGCCAGGAAGGGATATATTTACTAAATTCTCCACCTAGTCCCCTTTAGATTGCAGTATTTTATAGAATTCTAATGGAAATGAAAAACGACCTGAAGTGTCATTAGAGTCCACGTAAATGCCCTTTCTCTTTCAGATGGTCTTAAGCCCTTACCATTAGCGTTTAGGGGGGCCCTTAACACCACCCAGTTAGCCTTTTCTTCATGCCTATAAGAAAAACTGTAAACTTGTCTTATAAGACTTCTAGATTCTTCATTATCTATCCCAAACTATTTCCATAGTTTCATTGTCGGGACCCTCATTCTCACACCCCGTATGTTCCAGCTTATCTGTCCCCATTGACAAATTTTGGCTGTAGTGTTTTCAAGAAAATAGACAAAGTGGTAAAAATACACAGAATTCAATGGGCTATCATTTTAATATCTAGAGGAGCTGTGGCCCAAATATAGGAAGAATATAACTAATATAGAGGAGCTCCCTCAAGTTTCTATTTACAAGAACCTTGAGCTTGTTGGAGTTCACGTAGGCAGGAAGACATTTGAATACCTCAGACACAAAGTGTTGCAAAGTTCTATGAAGGGGTATAGTAGCCTGGATGGGTTTTTTTCTTTTTTTTTAAATCTCGGTGAGTGGACAGAAGAATTAGGTGTGTATAAGTTGAATTTAAGGGATATGGGTGATGAGATCACCTCAGTTGGACGGTGAATTAGTTTTTCATTGCATTCTAACAAATCACTACGAATTTAGCAATTTAAAGCAATGCAATTTTGTTATCTCAGTTTCTGTGGGGGAATCTAAGGATGGGTTAGATAGAGCCTCTTCTCAGAGTCTCGCTAGGCTGAAATCAAGGCATCAGCCATGGCTGTGATCTTGTTTGAAGCTGGGGGTCATCTCCCAAGGCCAGCAGGAGAGGGCTGCTGCTGCTGTTTGTCTCTTTTAAGGCTTCACCTGCTTAGGTCAGGAGCACCCTAGACTTTTCCCTTTTGATTAACTCAAAATAAATTAATCAAATGTTTTGATTGCATCAGGAAAATTCCTTTTTTAATATAACATAACAAAATCATGGAAGTTATAGCACATAATAGTCACAAGTTCTATCCACACTCAAGGGGAGATGATTATACAAGTTGTTTACACCAAGGGGCAGTATCTTGGGGGCTATTGGAATTCCATCTAATTGTCAGAGAGCACTGTGTTACATAAATGAGACTCAGGGTATGCTAACATCGTTTCAGATAAGGATCTCAAAATTACTTAGAAAGGTAAAATTATTGGGGATGATATAATTGTGTCCTTGTCTTTTAATGATGGTAAAATTTGGTATTATATTGACCAAAATGTCAAAGTCATATCTCTTAAATGTTTTTATTTAGGAAAATGTGCTTATTTAGAATTTCAATTATTTGTACTGTTTAAGAATATTTGACCTATTAGAACAACAGGTCAACCTTATAATTCGAAATTAAAATGCATGAGTAATTGCTTTAGACTTGTAATTGAAGATTAAAATCTCACTCGGAACATTTAAGAAAATCTAAGTTTCATCGTATCTATAAATTTAATTTATTAGACTCATAAGGGGACTTAAGTTCTTAGGAAGTTTGTTAAGTCATGTGATTGATGTACTTAAAAAGGAAATAGAAATATATAATTATAGTTAATGTGGTTAAACTTTAAGGAATTTAATTAAGTTGTAAAATCTTCCTTCAAAGTAATTATTAATATAAAATTTGTGACATTTATGAATGTATTAGTAAGATTTATAAACTAACATACAAGCTTAAGAAGAATAAGAATTTAAATGAATTGAATACTAATTTTGCACCAAAGTAACCCTGAATAGGTTTTTTATAGGTAAAAAATTGCCCTCAGAAACAAAAATATACTCAAATTTAACAAATTTCAACTCTTCTATTTTTTAAGACCTTTGCCAAGTCTCTTAATATCTCTTAGCTTCAGTTTCCTCATCTGCAAAATGGTGTCTAACTTTTAGGGTTACCGTAAGGATTAAGTGAGATATTTTGCATAAACTACTTGGTACATGTAAGGCCCTCAAAAATGAGAGCTTAAAGAAAACATTGTGGTTCTCCTATAATAAACAGAAGGGCAGAGGTGTTGTTTACAATCCGTCTGTGCCGCGGACGCTTTAACGTTCAATCCTCCATACACCTTCTTAGGTGCCAATTAGGTTGTTACCTTTCCAGGCACAAATATTATGTAGAGAATTAATTTCAATTCCAAAGGTAGTACGGTAACCTGCCAAACCCTGAGGTGGGGTGGTGATCACACCCTTCAGATCTTCACCAGAAGGTGGCTGTGGAAGGCAGCGGCAAACCCATGTCCCATTTCAGTTCTTAAAACTGAGGCCCACATGGCAGAAAGTCAGCATTAGGCTCCAAGGACTTCGCACAACCAGTGTTTCTGTGCCAATGTGTCGGGCCAAATTACCGAATGGGGGTTAAAACACTAGGGGAAGGGAGAAGCCGAGTATTCCCTCCGGGCTAATAGTCCCCTGGTGAAATGCGGCTGTATTTGCGTCAGAACGAGCAGAGGAACACGATCCTGTCTGGGCAGAGGGCAAGCAGAAAACCCAGAGGACAGCCAGCTTGACCACTCTACATGATTTAGAATGTATTATGGTTAATGTTGATGCCAACCCACTTTTCCCAAGTTCCTACGTTTGGGGACTGAAAATGAATGCTGTTTCAAAGGGCAAAAAAGTAAAATGAATTGCTCTGAGCACTTTAAAAATCTTTTAGTGTGTTCGATTTCTTGGAAAAATGCAATGATTTTTGATGATAACTCTGGAGGGGAACGAGTACAAGTGAGAGAGAGAGAGACAGGGAGCACCAGGGAGAGACATAGAGCGGGAAACCAGGAACATAGGAACAATCTCAGAGAAAGCAAACAAAGAAGGATAGATTCGGAGAGTTGTGAGATAAGACCCAGACTGAGAAAACAGACACTAAAAGGTGACATTAGAACACAGAGAGGCCTAGCACTGAAAACTAATGGCACAAAGGAAAGACTGTGAAATATATATGTGTGTATATATATATATAATTTTCAAAGACCCAAGGAACTAGCCAGGAGGCAGGGAAGGGAAAAGAGAGAAAGGAAGATAACACAGGGCAACATTCAATTGTGTCAATATTTATTGAGTGCCCACAGGTAGCATGGCAACCTACTGGAACTTAAGTGGAAATAAATTCAATTCTCTCCTGTGCTGAAGGGTGGGGAAATTCAGGTTTGCAAAGCTGCCTAGGAGCTGAGGAGATGTTCGTACACTGAGCTCTGCCGCTTCCAGAGGTTTGGCCCCTTCCCTGCCTCCTTGGGCTGGCCTTCAACACTCTTCGTCTCCCAAATCCATGGAGAAAACCCAAATATTTAAAGAGACACAAAAATGAAGACACTATATGGTTTTTCCTTTTTTGGTACTTGTGACATCAAGTCTAAAATGAGTGTTATTAATAGTAGATACATCATATTTTCTTATAAAACATAAAAATCTGGGCACTAGAAATTGTAAAAATAGAAATGTTAAAATTTTAAAAAGATACTGAACCAGAGACTACTTTTATTAGATATCCCCCTCTTCCAGGGCTCTGACATATGTGATAATGTACAAAATTTTTAAAACAAAGCTCTCAGTCTTGAAAATATGTCTTAAAAATATCAGAATACATAGACACATATCAAAATGTCTCCACGACACCTGCAGAAAAGGAAATGCAGTTGGTTATATGACTCTCTGTTTCCATAGATAAAAATAAACCAGGACTTTAGAAAAATACAACTATCCCTGGCAGTGGATTCTATAAAATAGATTTGCAAGGGAAAGACACAATCATCAAAGTTCAATATAGTCCACCAGTAGACCATACCCATTCGGACCTAACGATCTAGTAAACCTACAAGAAATAGGCATGTGGCAGAATAATTTAGGAATATTAGTTTACTTTATTCTTCCTATATTTCCCTACCTCACAGTTGGAACTTTAGAATTGCCTGGCTTCTGGGATTTTTGCAGGGTGGAAAATCAAAAGATGTTTAAAATAAAGGGTTCTTTGTGTTATGTGAGAATTTGTTGAAGAAACTATGCCACTATTATTCTGAGGATATATCTACCCAGGGTAAAGAGGGTAACTTTGAGAAACTTGGGAAGAGGGAGCTATGTCTCCCAGACCAAAAAGAAGGTCAAAGTCAGCTGCCTGTGCATTGTACAGTAGCAAAATAGCCCCCAGGCAGGTGGCACCTGGCTATGGAAAGTCTTCTTTGATGTTCCAGGAGAGTGGCTCTCTAGCATCAGAGTTCTAAACTTTACCAACGATCCTGTGCCTCAAGTGTGAGGTGGAGCATTGGAGCAGCCAGACAGGAAGGATCACATGGACTGGAACAGTGAGACTCTCAGTGGTACCCAGTGGACCAAGGACCAACAGCTGCATCTCAGATGATGTGGTACTACCTGTAACTAACTCTAGGACTTCAATACAGCTCCATGGTGTGGCAAGTCCCAGTAGTGACTGTGATTGAATTCTCTACTACTGTGGCAAAACAGGCTGGGAGAACAATTTTAGTTGATTTCCCAGTTGAGCTATTTTATGTATGCTTGAGTTTGTAGGCTGGATATCCTATCTGCTGCACAAATTTTGACATCAGATAGAACTAGGTGAGAGTAATCTTTGGACATCTTACTTAAGTTCTCCAAGTCTCAGTTCTCTTATCTTTAAAATGGAGATAGTAATAGAAGTTAATTCATTAGTTACTTTAAGTAGTGAGGAGTAAGTAGATACTAAGTGCTCAGTCCAGTATCTATGTGCTCAGTAATGGCCGTTATGTTTATTCAGTTTGAAAAATGAGTCTCACTTCTAGTAAGGAGATAACATTTTGACACAAACCTTTTAGGTAACCATGGCTGAGGGAAACATGATCAGTTATGTGCACTATTTACAATATAAAAAATAAACTATTAATAGTTCTTCAAGAGAAATACCACTATCCTTTGAAGGATGAAGAATATGAAAATATGACCAAGAAAAACAGCCACCATCTCCCACAGCTTTTCAATATGGGGCCGTGCCCATTCAGATTATGTCTAATAAACCTCAAATGCATGGTGAAGAATGACATAGAAGCAATTCAAAGTATCTAATACAGCAATAGCTTTTAAAAAGTCAACTGCCACCTTTCTCCTCTTCCTTTTTTTCTCTCCCTTCCCTCAACACAACCATGTTTGAGGCCAAAGATATTTATAATTCTCTGAGTGACTTACAAACTTTTGACAAGCAGGCTGGTGACCTTGACGAAAGTATCACAATAAAATGACAGATATACTTCTCAGATGGAATGTGGGAGGGGAAAGCATACTTTAATTTTTGATAAGCTCAAATAGCACCTTAAAAATGGAATGACCCTAGTAGGCATTTAACAGTTATGCCCATTTCAGGTCATATAATCTACACGATAAAAAAAAAAAAAAAATTCAGGGCCAGGTCAGGATAGAGACAGGTTGATATTTCTGCATCTAATCTATGCCTTTAACTTACTAAGTAATGAGGTTTGCATTCATATTGAAATTATTAGTATGGCCTCAGGCTCTCATTCTTGTTTTCGTCTGCTCCACCCAAATCATTTGGAGCCAATCGCTAGTCTCAGGTTTGTCACCAAATGGCCCATGGTAGAAAAATCATGATTTAACAATTCAGAAAACATTTCCTGAGTGTTTGCTATGAACTCAGTGCCAGGGATACAGAGATGGACAGAGTACCTGCTGTCAGCCCCATCTCAAAACCCTGCCACAGCCTTGCCCAGCTCCTACTAGCTGGGTCCTCTCAGCCCTGCCCAACACCCAAGCTCTGGAGCCACTTCCTGTGGCTCCCACTACTCCTCACTATGGTGTGGTATTTTGCTCTCCTGTATGGCTGCAGAGCAGCAATGACTCAAGATTTCTGAACTTTGAGGTTTATCCTCTCTTCTGATGATCGGAATTCATGTATGAGTTTCCTCTAATGATTCCACTTTGTAGGATAGGGCTTCCATTTTGGCTCCCATTTGAATTCTTGTTCTAGAAGGGTTTTCTAGACCCTTCCTAGGAAGAGTCTTCTTTAATTCGGACAGCTCTGCCTCCCTGAGGTTGAGCATTACTATCCAGAGCACAGCCTTAGTGGCTATGATCTGTCACCTGCAAACAAGCTTCCCCAAGGAAACCTTTTTGGATTTCTAAATTCCACTTGTCCATTACTTTGTGCCCACCTCCAGGGAAACTCAGCTACAAAAAATGAAACCACCCAGTCTTGATGGGTGGATATTTTGGCAATCAGTATTTGTTGAAAGAGGGAATAAAACATTCACGTATTCATTAAGTACTTACTAAGTATGTGCTTGTGTTAGACACTGTATCAAACGCTGGAGCTATGGAGATAAGAGGACACAGATCCTACCATCAAGGAGTACACAGTCTTAAAGGGAAAAGAAAAAGGAAAGAAACAATTAGAAGTGATGTCATGGAAGCATGCAGAATCACAATGGGAATACAGGGAGGGAGAGCTCAAGTCTTCTTGTGACTGTTAGAGGGGGACATCCCAGAAGAGATGAGGTTGGTGTACACTAGATGAACTAAATGGCCATCGGCAAAGTGTGGATGAGTGGAGGTACGTAGATTCCAGGCAAAGGGAACAGCATACACAAAGCCTAGGATATAAAACAGCATGGTATATCTAAGGTATGATAGCCCTGTATGTTTTGCTTAGGGATCTTTTATCTAATAGGCCCAAAATGACAAATGGAATTAATCTGGAGGGCCTACTGGCTCCTGGCCTTCATGGTATTTAGTAATGTCTATTATGGATAAGGAAAGGAGGACTGGGACTCAAATGCTGTCTGTTTGGAATGTAAGCATAACAGCCACTGAAGGGTTTTGTTAATCTGGGGAACAACATACCTAGAAGTTTCTATCTTGCCACCCGAGATGGGAAACTTCATCAAGATCTAGCCTGGCCTCATGGGCATATCTAGTGACCATGACAGTCTTTCCATCTTTCCAGCCATTTTTAATTGCAAGTAAACAGCCCATAGATTCTGAATTGTAATTCTTGCCCTCAAGGAGAAAATATTAAGCTGGGGGGTGGGGTGGCCAATAAGTAAACAAATAAATATGAATAACATGATAAGTGCCATAATAAAGGTACATTCTTAAAAGCCTGCAAAACACAGCAGAGAGACAAAATCTGCCTGAATGATTGGAAAACTCTTCATTAATGATAAAAGATCCATGCATGACCAGTTAGAAGTCTGAGAGCTGGAGAAGGGCATTCGCAGAAGAGGAAACAGCCTGAGCTAAGAGCATGGGTGTGTGAGAGTACATGGCCTATTCAGGAAACAGCAGACAGTTCCATACTGCCAGGGTGGTGGAGGACCTGGAATGGTGGCTGATATACAACCGCAAAGGCAGATTGAGGCAGTTGTGAAAGGCCTCGCACAGCATGCCTTGAATAGAGCTGTTTCTTAGACACACCTCTGATGAGGTGAGGAGAACACCTGTACGTTAGAAAGCATGGAAGCAGAGAGAGTCGTTTGAAATCCATTAAGGCATTTAGGGCAGAGAAGCAGAGCCAGAAATAAGAGAACGTGCATTTTGTCCTGCCGCCTGGAAAAATATACAAGTCCAGGTCTGAGTTCTGGTTCCATCACAAACAATCCTCTGACCTCAGGCTGTGGGAACACCTCAAGCACTCGAGTCTGATAGAGCTGCTAGTGCCCTCTAGTGGTGGCCCACTTGATAGCCAGAAATCGAGGAGCCATCCAATTCCGCTCCTAAGCACTCACGACGTGCTGGCTTCAGTGATCGCTGCTGGAGTCATAGACCTTCAAGATGTTGGTCGTTCACTCAAGAAGCTCACAGTCTAGTCATCCTGATGTAAGACACAGAGATGAATATATCGCAATAATGTGTGTGGTCTGTGCAATAAGAGAAATATGCATAAGACAGAGTTCATAGAGAACAATGATTAACTCTTGGAACTCGCGGCTTTGAAGGTGGTTTGATGGGAAAGGCCTCATGCAATGTGTGATTGGGCTCTGAAAGAAGATTAGGACTTCACAAGGCGATTAACAGGAGATGGGCTTGCATAGAGGGCAACATGGGTTATTTGGAGAACTGAAAGTAACCATTCTAGGAGCATCGACGACTGGAACAGAATTAGGTAGATTTTGTAGTGACTCTCTATGATACCCTGTGTTTTCCAAGTGTTTCACTCCACAAAAATTTATTAAGTATCGTCTACCAAGAAGGCCAAGCCCCTCTGGTCAGCAGTGCGGTATGGGACCCCCCAAGGTGCTTACGGTCAAGCAGCAAGCATTAAGACACATGTCCAGATAGACAGTATGAAGGAATACTTTCTGTAAAGTGCAGGCTGTAACAAGCAGCAGTGGGCAGCAAAGGGAAAGAGGCAATCACATGGAAAGGGACAGCCAAGGAAAGCTTTCCAGAGGAGGAAGTGCTGGAGTTGAACTTTGAGGAGCAAATGAGTAGGAATTTGCTGGATAGTGGTGTTTCTGTGATGTCTCTCTGGCCACATGCTGCTTTGCTCCTCTGACCCCTCTTCTTCCTCCCACCCCTCCTGTGATTGAGCCCCTGCCCCCAAGGTTCTGTGCTCAGCCCACCGATAGACATCTTCTTGCCTTTGTTCTTTCCCTCAATGACTTCATTCACTTCCCTGATTTCCACTAACACTTGTAAACTTCAAACTTCTTACTAACGTGGAGATCTCACCTTACCAGGGACATGGCTGTCTACCCAGGAAGTCAGCCTAGCCCTGAGGAAACATGCTGCAAACAGAACCCACCATCTTTCAGCACTGAAGTCCTCCTCTCCTTTGGTTGGTTGTCTCACTCACTGTTTTACGGCCTGATTTTATAAGTCAAGAACCTTGAAAAGATCCTTAACTCACTCCTTTTCTCTTCCCACCATCCAGTGCCTCTCCAAGTTCTCAGCCTTCTTAAACGCTTTTCTTTCTGTGTCGACTATTATTGCCTAAATTGGTCCCTCCTAACCTCTTGCCTGGCTGATTGCAGTGGCCGCCTGTCCTGTCTGTCTGCTTCTAGCTCACCACCCCCACCCCCACGCCCACCACATCCTGCCTCACTGCGGCTAAGGTGGTATTTCCAATAAGCAAGTCTGATCTTGGATCGTACTGCACACCAGCCCACCCCACCCCTTCTGCTTGTGATGTTCTGGTTCCCAACAACCTTCAGCATCAGGTCTGAGCACCTTAGGGTGGTAGAAAAACCTTTCCTGCTGACATCTCCAGTAGCCTTATCTGTCGTCCTCTGCCTCCAGAAACTTTCCAGAAATTCCAAACTGATTGTAGATCCCTATAAACATCATGTTGTTTCATGCTTTCCTGCTGTGAAATGCTGCCACCTGGAATGTTCTCCCCATCACTCTTTCTACATGACAAACTCCAGTTCCATGTCACTTCCCCCAGTGACCCTTCTTTGACTCTCTCTTGTGGGTAGATCACCACTTTCCTCTCTAGGCTGCTTCTGGACCATGTATTCTGGACCATCTACCATTATGCCACTTTGTGACAATCTGCTTACCCATCTGTGTCCCCAAGTCTAGGTTAGAGAAGCAGTATAATGTGATACTCAGGAAGAGGAAACCAAATCCCAGCTCTGACATTTACCAGTGTGAACTTAGGCAAGTTCGTTATCTCTCTTTGACTTAGTTTCCTTATCTATAAATTGGGGATGGTAATAGTATCTGCCTCATAAAGCTATTGCCAGGTTAATGTATATAAAGTACTTTGAACAAAGAGTATCTCACTTACAGTAAGTGTTATATAAGAATTTTCTCTGATTGCCAACTGTGAGCATCTTGATGTTGGGAAACTTGTCTAATTCATCCCCATGATGCCAGGGCCCAACACAGTGCCTGACACAGAGTGTACATGGAAAAAGTGTTTGTTTAAAGGAGGAATGACTGAATCTTTGGCTTTTCCCTTTTACTTGCTCTAATACCCAGCAAATCCCTGAGTCCTGCTGGTCTTCCTTTCCAATGTCCCCTGCATTTAGTTTTCTTTCTCTGATAACTATCACTACTCCTTTATTTATGTAACAAAAAGTTATGAATCAGCAGTGTACAAGGCACCCTAATTGCTAAAGATACTGCTCTAAATAAGACAAATTTCTTCTGTTATGGAACTTACATCCTAGCAGATGACACAGATATTAAATAACAGCACATTAGTTATTTGATCATAACTGTGATATATATATATATATATATATGTATTAGGAGTCTAGAAGGTCAAGAAGTTTCTTTTAGAGAAAAACTTTGACTAATATATAAAAAACTATAAGTAAATAGCTAGAATAAGGAGGAGGAAGATGTGGTGGAGAGACATCAGGCAGAAGGAAACAGCATGTGCAAAGCTCTGAGGAAGTAAGAAATTTGGCACATGTATATTTTTAGTTCCTTGTGTCTGGATTATTGCTACAACCGCTGCCTGATTTCTACACAGGGTGACCCTCCCTACTGCTCTCAGATTAAACTTTCTATCATGTGGATTCCTTGCTGAAACCTTCCGTGATTCTCCATTGCTTACTTAATGACATATTAATAGTAATTCATGAGTTGTTTCTTATGACCCAACACAATATGGGCCCCAGTAATTATCCAGTTTTATCTTCTATAAGTCATCTTCATCCTTACCCAACAGTAGCCGTCATGAGCTACTCGACATCCCCCCCACATTCCTTATTTGCCCCTACCTCTCCACTTTCACTCAGGTTGTTATTGTTACCCAAATGCCTTTCTTCTCTGTTCCCATCCCATGCTTGCTTCACAAAACAATATTCACTTGTTCTATATGTAATGTGCTTTGATATTTTCTCTTCTAGTCTATTCTATTCTATTTCAGTTTTTAAAACAATGAAATTGTAACCCACCAACATCATTTCACAACTCACTAATGGATCTTGACCCATGGTTGAAAACATTGTCCTAAATAGCCTGAGTTTTCCAAGATCTATGGTTCTTGAAGGGAGTTGACTTTAGTAGAGCCTAAGAATTCTTCTAGCAGTAGAATCCTCTAATTCAGCCACATCTGTATTATTGGGCATCTGTATTCTCTGAAGACAGGATGCTAAAATTCTGCATGAACATACGACAAATGGGAGAGCTAATCATACAGATCCAAGGCACCCTGAGGATACTGAGCAATATTTCTTAATTTGTAGGCGCTATCACACTTTGCTGTTTCAATCCTGCCAATGTTCTGAGTTCTGAGCTGAAGTCGATAATTGTATTGAGCTGTTCCAGATCACATTATTGGGCAAAAATGAACATGGGAGAGTGTTTCAGTTATAACTGAAAAAAAAAAAAAATCCACCATTAGCAAATAAATCTGTCACAACCAGATGCAGCCATAGCTCGTGTTATATAATAAGTGCACCTTTGCAGATAGATTTGCTTTATAATTGTCCAAGAAGAATACTTGAAACTTTTGTAATAACCACTCCCTAAAGGATTTGTTTTTCAAAATTGTTTTTATATCTTAGGTTAACTTTCAAGTGGAGCATTTCAGTATTCTAGCATTTCTTTCATTTAAAATTTTACAACTTCAACATCTGAATTAACTTACCATCTTGTATTAATGTTTTTCAAATCTTTAGCTCTAACCTACATTGTAGTCATGTGTTTTATTTTTCTGTATCCCCTACTGCCAACTGGACACAGTTATGGCAATGACCCTCAGACACCCCCAACTCAGCAATCTGAAAGTGGATTCATCGTCATCACCCTATGTCAACTCCGTCACACTTCTTTGATTAGAGAATGGCCCATCATCTCTCCATCTAAGCCAGAATCCCTGGCATCAGCTGCCTCCTTCTTCAAATAACCTGCCACTAATCCTCTTGACTTTACATGCTACATGTCTCTCAAATCTGTCTACTTCTCTCCAACCTCTCTGCCTCCAATGAAGTTCAAGCCTCCCAAACAGTTCTCTTGCCATCTTTCTTAGTGAATTTCACACAGGGGCAGTATTGTGTCATGCTCCTGCTCAGAACCATTCATTTATCTGCTGTTTCCTTTAGGAGAGAATTTAATGAAGAGTACCTAAATTGCTAGCAAAGCTTTTCCTGATCCATCCTCACTAAACTTTCCTGCCTCATTTTCACTCCCTCCTTTCATCTTTTCCTCCTTCTCTCCCTCTCTCCCTCCATTCAATTCCTACCCTCCAAACATTAAAAAAAAGTGCTTTGTGTCTCAAACACACAATATTTGGGGGGCGGTCCAGAATATTCTCCTCTTTATTAAACAGCTCTTACTTCAAGCCGTATTTTGGGTATTTCATGGGAAACATTCCCTGAACCTTCTAAGTCCAGGCTATGAGATCCTCCCCTGCCCTCTCGTAATACCCTAAAGTTCACCATTACTCTATGTTGAAATCAACCATTCACTTTGGTCCAATAGTTTGAGCACAAGAATTATTCCGCATCACATCTCTATTTCCTAGCACATAGTAGGTGTACAATTAATATTTTTACAGTGAACAAATATGATCTGATTTGCTCTCTGCCAGGTGGTATGAAGGCTCCCTTATGGGAGGACCCCACGGTGTCCAGCTGTGCTGATGACTTAGGAGATAAGTCTCCCAACAACAGGATGAAGTATCTGTGAACTAGTTTGACAGCAGAATTAAGTCATGATCTCCAAACTACTTATCAGTAATAAAACTGACTATTTTTAAATCTCTATTTATTTTATGTACCTTATTTTATAAACTCAGGAGTGGATAAAAAGGTGTGTTATTTTTGGATCCCTAAAATCCCAACATTTCAAGTAATCTCTCTTCTTAGACAACTAAATTTTACCTCTTATCAGACCTACCCTGGCCAATATCTAGATCCTTGGATCAATGGGACTTTCACTACAGTTTCATTCACTTGTTCTAATTCAGCAATTTCTCATTGATTAGACACCTACTAAGTGCCAGATACTGGAACATCCTACCCCTCCAGACCCAGTCTATTCCGGTCTCAGAGGAGGGAAGGAAGCAGAACGTAAGCTGTTATAATATAGATGTCCTTATGCAAACTTGAACTTAGCCAGAGTTCTACAGGAGCATAAAAAATGTTAAAGGATGAGAATACATTTACTTTCTGTATAAAAAAACCAAAATAAGTTTTATGAATAATAAATATTCTCAGGGAGAAACACACAACAAACCACAAATACCACACAGGGAAGTTTTTTTGCTGGAGGAATGATGAAGATGCTCATAGTATCAGCTCACATTCAGTTAGTGTTATTTGAGTTAATTGCCCTTATATTGAATTATTTTTAAAAAGGTTTTATTTATTTTTGATTGACATACAATGATTGACATATTTATGGAGTATAATGTGATATTGCTAATCATAACTGAAAAGCAAATAGGCCATCAAAGTATAGACATTTCTTCAAAGATATGAAAGCAAAATATAGCCAAAGTGATGCAATGGCTAGTCACAGTGGTCAATACCTGTAGCTTATGTCAATTATTAAAATGTGAATGTTAATGGCAAAGCTGCTAATGCTAATACCAGAAAATTAAAGATACGTTCTGAAGGATTTTTGACTTAAGAAAAAATTTAAATGAGCAAAACCTTTCTGAACAAAATGATTCTATGATTTTCACAAGCCAAAAACTCTTTGGAATAAATCTCTGGGGCTTTTGCATAAGTATGTAGGGCCTCATTGAATTCCTTGCTGTTCCCTTAACATGCTTTGCTTTACGGTACCTCATGTCTTTGCTGTTGTATCTGACTGGAATAGTCTCCTGTCCCTCAGGTGCCTGTTAAACTCAATTGTCACCTCTTCTGTGAAGCACCCCAACAAGATCAATGGAAATCCCTACGGCCGAATTAATTCTTCCCCACTCCAAGTGGCCATACCACTTTGTGACATCCCCTTCAAATTGCCCTTATTACTTTATATCATCCTTATTCGCCGACATGTCTCGTTCCCTAATAGACTGTGTGAGCTACTCAATGATTCTGCATCCACAGGACCCAACAGTGCCTGAGGTTTTACACGTTAAAAACCTCCTTATAGGCATATTTAACCAGTGAATCATTATACTTTTTCTTCACTTCTTCTGTCACTATAGTGCTAAGTCCGTGTTCTCTTTCAAGGTCTTTCCCTCTTCAACTTGGAAAATTTCATGAAAAGTTCTTATTTTACAATTATAGTATAAATAATTTTTAATTAGTTACAAAGGGACAAAGCAAGGAGTTCTGATTTAAGACCTATCTCTGTCACTAAGGGGTTATGTGGCTTGGGGCAATTAATTTACCTGTCTTGATTTCAGTTTCTTTACCTAGAAAATGAGAGCATTACTAAATGATCTCTAAATTCCCCCTCTGCTCTAATTCTACAGTACTATACCCTTTCCTGAATTCATGAAAAATTAAGTCTACATCACATAATTGTATATTTCATTAACAGTTTTATTATTTTGACTTATTTCCTCTTTGCTTTGCTTTTCCTCAAAAACACACAATCATATTGTCAGTTCTATGATGTCTTAAGAGCTCTGAAAAGTAAAACAGACACAGGTTCAAGTCTTGACTCTGCCATACAAAATAAACTTTATAATCTTGGCAACTTCCTCAACATGGCTAAGCTTCAGTTTCCTCATGTTTAAAATGGGAAGAATAATAATAGTACTTGTTTAATAAAGTCATAGGTAGTCCCTTCTCTGTTTTTTATCTGAGTCTCTACATTGCAAGTTGTATAGGGATGCAAAGGTCTTAATAACACAAACATACACACTGATGAATTGATCACTAGCCTCTATTTCCTCCCATTACGTCAAAGTGTTTTTTTGTTTCTTGCTGATTGCCAAATATTGTAAACATCTGATAATACAAAAAAAATATTGTACTCAATAAAAACAGTGCCAACTAAAATTACAAATCTTGCAACAGATGCAAAGCTTCATGAAGGTGGTGAAAATAAAGCCAAATAATTGTAAGACACACAGGTGAAGCCATTAACACATTGAAGAAGAAAAAAACTAAAAAGAATATTGGAAGATGAGGCATCTCAAGACACTGAGTGGAATATGGCAATAAATAGATAAGTGCCTCCAACAATTATCACCCAAAATGATCATGCTGCAAATGTTTAGAAAGGATGCTGTTTTGTATTGTGATGCATTTTTTAAATATTCAAAATTAATTATTTAATTAGCTCTTTGCTTTTTCTAAGAAGTAATTTATGGAAGTAATGAGCAAAAGGATGAAATGCAGCATGAGAACAGGAGCCTCTCACACAGTGGGCACCACGGAAAGGCCAGGGACAGTGGGAAGGAGCAGGCAGCCCGCACCAATTGATCGATAGCTCTCAGTTCCACTGCAGGCCCACTCTGGCGCTCATCCTTATCAGCAAAGTGAGAAATGAGTGGAAAAAAACCACAGAGACTGATCATCTGACTGTGAATGTTTGACACCTGTTACCTTATTCAAGTTTCAACCTAACCAAGTCTATTCGAACATGAAATACAAATAAACTAATAATTTAAAAACTTCAGTAGAACTTTAGTAAGCATTAATTTCATTTATTTCTGTAACATTTTGTAATGAATATCATTAATTTCATTACTTTCTTATTCTATGAATCACTCTGTGAGATAGCTAAAGCAGATATTATCTCTACTTTACTGTTAAAAAAACAAAAATCAGCTTACTCAGGTACTGAGAGATAGACCACAGGCCCCTGACTCCAGGGCATATTGATAAACATGTTTTATGTCCCTTCTACCTGACAGTACTTTCAGTTCTAATTCTTATTACAATCTTTTAGGATAGACTTTGTTGCCCCCAATTATCTGAAAGATAAATGCAAAGTTCAGAAAGATGAAATAAATTTTCCCAAAGTCACAGTAAATATCATTTTCCTATCCCCACAGCCTCTGCTTTTCCCAGAACACTCACCCTTTCACTATGTCAGATTGTTTGCTAAAATTCAGGGTCGAATGTCTTTATTAATAACGGAAAAACTATACCCACAAAAAGAGGCTTTCAGATTGTAATAGAATTTTGGAAAGTTTTTCTTAGAAAAAAATGAGATCAGTTTATATTTCAATTATAATTACTAGTAAATTTAGAGACTAAAGTTTAAGTTTAAAAGTGATACATTTATTTCACCTTTGTCCCCTTTTTCTATAGACCTGTGGTACTAAAGAGCAATGAAATCAGCAAGAACCATGTCACACCAAAAAAAAATAATAATAATTTAAAAAGAGACTGTGTTTTGTATTAATCTTTGAGCTCAGTAAGTCACTGCTTCTGTCACCCCCGTTTTACCAATGGAGATGTGAACTGTGATGAGATTAAGTGAACTTTCTGGAGTCACAGGAGTTCAAGTCAGCTAAGAGAATATATCAACTGTTCTTGAACATTCACTGTATTTTATGGCTGTCTTTCCTCTAAGCATATTGCAGTATATAAAATTTTGTTTAATAAATAATAAAGAGAATATATCACCTCAAATTATTCCCAATAAACCAGACTCAATTTACGTATTGTGAGTGATGAAGTATGCTTCCTCTATAGCAGCTCTAGTCATGGATTATTTGTGCAAGGCTTTTTTATATGAAGGATACAAATTCCATAAATCAATAGAAACTAAAATATGAACCTATTTTAGGTCATATTAAAGATGCAGTTAAGAAAATGGTTCCTATTAGAGAAAGTATGAATTTAAATAACCCATACGGAAATCTTAGAACTGAATCTTTTGGCTTTGTGCAAAGATTTTGACTTATCTCTTATTTTCCTTTCGAATTAGAAAAACTAACATTGTCAACTTATAAGCAAGGCAGCAGAAAACACAACTGTATTTTACGCTACATTCTTGGAGAGATTTTTGCAATTTACTAAAATCATTTCAGAATCCAAAGTTAAAAAAGAACCCCATCATGCTTCAGTTAAATTTCAGTACTAAAATTCTCCCAGTAGAAGGTGATGCATATGTTCATTAATATTGTAAAGCTGAAAAGAATCTTTCTAGAAGAGTTGCTAAATTGCCATCTAAACTGAATAATAGCAGTAACTAGTTTTGTATTCTATCTTTAATTTCACGCATTTATATTAAGGTTAGCAGATGTCAGAAGTAATTTGTAAATGACTATACCAATCTATAAGTGGCCTCAAGAAAGGTGTTCTCAGAGAAAAGAATCCTTTAAGATCAGTCCAAAGCAGATAAACTCTCAGCATATTTTTATATATTGACAGCAAACATCTATTGTACCAGTCACTATGCTGTCACGGAGATGCAACAGTGAATTATAAAATGTTCCATGTTACCCTTCATCCTCACAATATTCTCAAATCCACTGATTCCATCCCCTTTTCATTGTTCTTCACCCCCTGATGTCCTTATCCCCTCTTTGCCTTACTAAAATTCTCTGGGCAATTATGGTCACCACCTTGCATATATAATTGACTCCTTTTCCCTTGCTGGTTTCATTCCATGCTTGACAGAACTATAAGTGTTGCAGGTTACAGGGATGTATGAAAATCACCAAATTGTATACTTAAGAGTTATGCGTTTCATTGCATGTAAATTTTACCTTCAAAAACATTAAACAAATATTGAGCTCTAGTTAATATGTCTTTATTCTTTTGAGAAACATCTGTTCCTATCTTTTGCCTACTTTTTAAATAGAGTTGTTTGTTTTTTTCTTGCTGATTTGCTTGAGTACTTTATAAATTCCGGTTATTAGCCCTTTATTGGATGTGTAGCTTGAAAATATTTTCTCCAATTCTGAGGGTTGTCTGTTTGCTCTTGTAATGGTTTCCTTAGCTGTGCAGAAGCTTTTTATTTTAATCAAATTAAACTTAGAATGGATTTTATTAAAAAGTCCAAAAATAATAGATGCTGGCATGGATGAAGAGAGAAAGGAATGCTTATACATTGTTGGTGGGACTGCAAATTAGTACAACTTCTATGGAAAACAGTATGGAGATTCCTCAAAGAACTGAAAGCAGACCTGCCATTTGATCCAGCAATTCCACTACTGGATATCTACCCAAAGGAAAAGAAGTCATTTTACCAAAAAGACACCTGTACTCAAATGTTTATTGCAGCACAATTCACAATTGCAAAGATGTGGAATCAACCCAAGGGCCCATCAATTCATGAGTGGATTAATAAAATGTGGTATATGTATACCATGGAGTACTACTCAGTCAAAAAAAAAAAAGATGAATTAATACCTTTTGCAACAATCTGGATGGAACGGGAAAAAATTCTCCTAAGTATTGTAAGAATGGGAAAAAAAGCACCACCTGTACTTGCCATCAACTTGGTATTAACTGATCAACACTTAAGTGCACATATAGTAATAACATCCATCGGATGTCGGGCAGATGGGAGGGAGGAGGAGGCGATGGGTATATACATACCTAATGTGTGCAGTACGCACCATCTGGAGGATGGACATGGTTGAAGCTCTGACTCTGGTGGGGCGAGGGCAACATACATAACCTAAACATTTGTACCCCAAAATACGCTGAAATAAAAAAAGATAAAGATGAAAAAGAAAAAAAAAAGAAACCAGAGTGTAGTGGGTAAGAGGGGAGGGGAAGGAACCAACCTAATGGGGTACTATGAACACTATTTGGGTGATGGGCATACCTATAGTCAGAACTCAAGCATTACAAAAATGATTCATGTAACCTAAAACATTTGTACCCCCTTAATATTCTGAAATTTAAAAAAAGTCACGAAGAGAGGGAGATACAAGGAGAGACAGACAGACAGAGACGAGAGAGAGAGAAAAACAGACATACACGGAATGATAAAGGCAAGTGGGAAAAAATGTAACCAATTGGTTAATGGCATTCTTTGAATTTTTCACCTTTCTGTAAATTTGAAACAAAATCAAAAGTTACATGAAAAAATACCTTCAATAGCCTCTTGTGTCACTCAATGTGAGAGCCAAAGTCCTAAGGATAAGTGATTCCTAAGTCTCCAACTCTGCAGTATCTCACCCTCCCAACCGGACCAAACTATTTACCATTGCGCCCTGCTCCTGATCCCCTTCCCCTGATTTTATTTTTCTTTTCTTCTTCATGGTACCTGTCACTCTCTAACTTTCATATTATTTGTTTATATGCCTTATTTTTGTCTTGTGTCCACTTTCTAGAATGCAAGTTCTACAAGGACAGGAGCTTTGTCGGCTGCCTTTCCTGATCTATCCCAGCACCTGGCACAGTACAAGGCACTCTATAAACACTTGTTGAATGAAAGAATGACTATTATCACATTGTCAGATTACCTTCAGAAAACATTTATTCTTTTTAGTATGAATCTTCATGTATATTTTTTCTTTACAGTTCTTAGCTCACTGTGGTTACATGTCTATTAAGTATTAATATTTGTGATCATACTAAATCAGTGTGGTTTCCAAATATGTTTTGGATGCATATAAATAATCTAATTAGAATAATTTGAGGTTAGAAATGTTGCTTAGGAAAGTCATCTAGGTTTTAGAAGGAGGCAATAACTTGCCCTGGGTTCCTCTTTTTATCATCTGTTTCTCATCTTTGAAGGTCTGGAAATGAGAAACTGGCTCACACTAAGTGAAACTCTTGAGATACTTATGAAAAGGCCAATTTAAGGAATTATAGAGAGACATAGAGTTGCCACAAGTATCAGAAAGTTCAATCCTCTGCTCAGCCTATTCTCTCTCTATAAGAAGTTGATGTAGAGTCCAAAAGATAAGTGTAAAGTTGTCTCTTTTTGTGGAACCAGAACAAAGTGAATGAGTTAGTCAACTTATACTAACCTAATACATCCATTTTTGTGCCAAGAATAGAATGTCCAAGATAAAGTATCTTAAGTATAAAGCATTAGAAAATCCACTCCTCTGTTTAGGGCATTCTCTCACTTCATGGTGATGAAATGAAACATAGTAAATTTGGGCATGGAAAATTCCCCTTTTTAATGTTTCACGTAAATAATCAGTTCACATATTTTCTCCTTTAGATATCTTACTATACATATCTATGCTGCAGTCAAGCACTATTGTTGTTGCTTTCCAAAGGAAATACATTTGGTCTTTAACAGTGCCTTCTGCAGAAGGCTAATTTTAGCCATTATATGCTGAATTTATTACTTTAGCTGTTAGAGTTCAGGGGAGGAAGTTCCCCCACTGTAACACATATGAGGTACTCCTCTGTCTTTGGGGTGTTAACAGAGGCCAAGCAGGGAAACCATTAGCCCCAAATGGCAGTAGTGGGAAGTTTTCTGTCTCCTCCATTGGCGCGGTGTTAGAGGGGGCCAGCTAAAACAGAAGATTTAAATAAGATTGAGTCTCATAGCATGATATCCAGAATGTCCAGGACAGAATAATAAATCATGTGTTATACCAAGAACCAGAAAAAAATCTCACCTTGAATGAAAAAACACAGGCCAACACAGAGAGGATGCAGATGTTAAAATTATCTGACAAGGATTTTAAAGCAGCTATCATAAAAATGCCTCAATAAGCAAATATGAACCCACTCAAAACAAATGAAAAATCTCAACTTAGATATGGAGTACATAAAGAAGAACAAAATTTTTAAATTCAAATCTGAAAAATAAAATAATTTAAATAAAAAGCTTAGTGGATGGGTTCAAAAAGAGGATGGAGAGGACAAAGAAAAAAGAATCAGTAAATTTGAGGATATAACATTAGAAATGACCTGATCTGAACAACAGAGAGAAAATAGAATGGAAAAAAAATTAACAGAACCTGAGAGACTATAACAAAAATATCTGAAATTGTGTCATGAGTGTCCCAAAAGGAGAACAGAAAGAGAGTGGGGTTAAAACTATATTCAAAGAAAAATTCCAAATTGACAAAGACAGAAACCAACAGATTCAGGAGAAGAAGTGAACTCCAAACAAGATAAACTCAAAGAAATCTATGCTAATATGCGTTAAAATAAAACTTAAGAAGACTAAAGACAAAAAAAAAATCTTGAAAGCAGCAAGAGAGAAATGACGACTTATCCATCAGGGGTAAAAACAATTTGAATGACTGGATTTCCCTTCAGAAATCATAAAGATCAGAAGGAAATGGCACAACATTTTTCAAATGCTGAAAGGAAAGAACTGTGAAACCCAAATTCTGTATCTAGCAAACTTTTCCTTCAGGGATGAAGAGGAAATAAAGACATTTTCAGATTAGTGAAAACTAAGAGAATTTGTCACAAGCAGACCTACATTAAAACAATGGCTAAAGGAAGCCCTTGAAAGAGAACTGAAATGATTAAAGGAATCTCAGAACATCAGGAATGAAAAACAAATGTGGGTAAATGCAAAAGACTTTCTTTCTCCTCTTGAATATTCTAAATTTTGTTTAATAGTCAAAGAGAAAAGTACAATATTCTCTTTAATGGGTCTAAATGTATGTAGAGGAAATATTTATGACAATTATATTATAAATAGGAGGGTAAAAAGACTTAAAGGGAGACAAGTTTTCTACATTAGGTCATACTCTGAAACTTCTAACCATCAGAAAATATTAAAAAAATAAATAGTAAAGAATTAGAAAAAATTACAAAGCAAATTTCTTCAGTAATTGATTGCTTAGTTTTAGGGGTTTTTTCGTTTTTGTTTTTTTTTAATATAGTCATTTATTTTATTTATTTATTTATTTATTTATTTATTTATTTATTTTTTGAGACAGAGTCACACTCTGTTGCCCGGGCTAGAGTGCCGCGGCGTCAGCCTAGCTCACAGCAGCCTCAAACTCCTGGGCTCAAGCAATTCTTCTGCCTCAGCTTCCCAAGTAGCTGGGACTACAGACATGCGCCACCATGCCTGGCTAATTTTTTCTGTATAGATTTTTAATCGTCCAAGTAATTTCTTTCTATTTTTAGTAGAGACGGGGTCTAGCTCTTGCTCAGCCTGGTCTCGAACTCCTGAGCTCAAATGATCCACCCGCCTCGGTCGCCCAGAGTGCTAAGATTACAGGTGTGAGCCACCGCACACGGCCTTTATAGTCATTTATGACCTATTTGATTTGGGGAATGCAATTCTGTGTTGAGGCCGATGTTATCAATTTCTGCTTTTTTATGCCTTGAAAATAAAACACTATGTAAAAGTAGGTAAGTTACCTTGGCTAGATAATGACTGTAACTGACAACTTTGTTAACAATTCCTAAAGAAAAAAATCACTTATGATATTCAGCTATCAGCTTGTAGTGACAGATATCTCAAAAGTCTACAAGCGTTTTTTCTCTTTTATGAAAGTAAAAAAAAAAAAAATTAGCATAGAAGTCTCAGGATCTATTAGTGGAACAAATTGTGATAGCCAAACGCATCCAGGTCATATTATCAATCTATGTCTGGTTTTCTTATCTGTAATGAAAATCCCTCTTGTCCTTTCGGTCCATAGTAAACATTTTTTGGAGCCTCTACGAAGCCTGTCTCACTCCTCTGGGAACTGAGACCACCTCCCCAATGCAGCCCTGTTTGAATTATGTGATCTTCTTCAGTTGTCACAATTGGACTAATATATGATTGTCTTTCCAGAGAATTTGGAATTAGGACCCATAGATTCAAATTAAGTAAACTTAAGGTCTACTTAATGTTGACAATTTGCTACTGCCGTTACTTTTTATCAATTGTAAAATATTCTGAATGTACAGAAAGCACCCAATTGCTGCCTTCTCTGAAGAAACAGATGTTACTACTCTGTGATATTTGTTTCAAATTTATTTTTTCCAAAAAAATTATAAAAAGTTTGAAAATAGATATGAAATTAAAGAAAGTAGTGCCAGATATACCCATCACTTAGATGAAATAATTATCAAAATTTTTTCACATTCACTTAACCTATTAATTTAGTGCAGTAAAAACACATTTATAAAATGTTGAACATAAAATTTACCATCTTAACCATTTTTAAGTGTATAGTTCAATAGTGTTAACAATATGTACATTGTTGTGCACTAGATCTCTGAAAATTTTTTTCATCTTGCAAAATTGAAACTTTATACCCATTGAAAAACAACTCCTATTTTTCCTTCCCCATAGCCCTGGAAACCACAATTCTACTTTCTATGAGTTGGACCACTTTAGATACCTTATATAAAGTGAATTCATACAGTATTTGTCTTTTTGTAATTGGAATATTTCATTTACTATAATGTCCTCAAGGTTCATCCATGCTGCAGCATATGACAGCATTTTCTTCTTTTTTAGGCTAAATAATATTCCACTATATTTATTTACCACATTTTCTTTATCTACTCATCTGTTGTGAACATTTGGGTTGCTTCCTCCTCTTGGCTATTTTGCATAATGTTACAGTGAACATGGGTGTGCAAATATGTCATCAAGATTCTGTTTTCAATTCTCTTGGATATAGAATACCATACCCAGAAGCAGGATTTCTGGATCATATGATAATTGTATTCTTAATTTTTTAAGGGAATCCCATACTGTTTGCAATAGTGGCTGCACTATTTTACATTCTCATCAACAGTGCACAGAATTCCAATCTCTCCACATGCTAATGTCACTTGTTATTTTCTGTTTTGTTTTTCGATAGTGGCATCTTAATGGACATGAGGTAATATCTCATTATAGTTCTGATTTGTGTTGTTCTAATGATAGTGATATTGAGCAACTTCTTATATGCTTGTCAGACATTTGCACATCTTTGAAGAAATGTCTGTTCAAGACTTTTACCTATTTTTAATTGAATTATTTGTTTATTGTTGAATTATAGAAGTTCTTCATACAGTTTGGGTATAAATCCTCTAATAAGATACATGAACTGAAAACATTTTCTTCCATTCTGTAGGTTAGCTTTTCATTCTGTTGATTATTTCTTTTGATGTGCAAAAGATTTTAAGTTTGTTGTAGTCCCATCTGTCTATTTTTTGCTTTTGTTGCCTGTATTTTTTGGTGTCATATTCAAGAAAACATTGCCAAATCCAATGTCATGAAGTTTCTCTCCTGTTTTCTTCTAGGAGTTTTATACTTTTAGGTCTTACATTTAGGTCTTTCTATTTTGTGTCCATCTTTGTATACTGTGTAAAATATGGGTCCAACCTCATTCTTTTGCATGTGGATACCCAGTTTCCTGAACACCAGTTGTTAAAGGAACTATCCTCTACCCCACTGTGTGGTTTTGGCACCCTTGTCAAAGATCAGTTGACCATATGCATAAGGATTGATTTCTGGGGTCTCTATTCTATTCCATTGGTCTATATATTTGTCTTAATCTCAGTACCACACTGTTTTGATTACTGTTGCTTGTTATCATTTAACTTGTTTTTTTAAACATTTTCATTTTTTTCTTTTTACTTTTCTGATGTATTTTACAGCAAATATCATATGGTACGATTTTGCCCCTTCATAATACAATATGATTATACATTATGGACATTATGTTAGAAAACCACAATATTATTATAACTCACAACAATATTTCTTTTTAATCATCTTATACTTAGTCCATACTTAAATGTATGAATTGTTTCAAAAATGTGTTTGTTGGTCTGTTTAAATCAAGATCTAAACAAGGTACACACTTAAATTTGTTTGTCCTTTAAGTCACTTTTAATTTAAAGTAGTTCCTCCTCTCCCCGCTTTTCCTCCAGCCATTGATTTGTAGAAATTGGGTTAGTTGTCCTATGGAATGTATCACATTGTGGATTTCTCATTTATTTTGCTGTTGTGTCATTTAACTTTATTATTATGTTTTTTAATTTCAGAGTATTATGGGAGTACAAACACTTTGGTTACATAAATTGCCTTTGCACCACCCAAGTCAGAGCAACAAGTATGCCCAACTTCCAGAGAGCAAGCACTGCATTCTTTAGGTGTGAATTTACCCAACCCCATCTCCCTGTTCCCACCTGCCCAACATCCTATGAATGTTACTTCTCACATGTGCACATTCGTTTTGATCGATTAGTACCAATTTAATGGTGAGTACATGTGGTATTTGTTCTCCCATTCTTGTGATACTTCACTTAGAAGAATGGGCTCCAGTTCCATCCAGGAAAATACAATAGCTAGTTTGCCGTCTTTTATGGCTCAATAGTACTCCATGGTATACATATACCACATTTCATTAATCCAATCATGTTATTGATGAGCACTCGGGTTGTTTCCACATCTTTGCAATTGTGAATTGTACTGCTGTAAACATTTGAGTCTTTATTATAGAATGTCTTTTTTTCTTGTGGGTGGTGCGATTGTGGGATCAAATGGTAGTTCTACTTTTAGTACTTTGAGGTATCTCCATATTACTTTCCACAGAGGTTGTACTAGTTTGCAGTCCCACCAGCAGTGTATAAGTGTTCCTATCTCTCCACATCCATGCCAACATTTGTTGTTTTGGGACTTTTTGATAACAGTCATTCTCACTGGAGTTAAGTGATATCTCATTGTGGTTTTGATTTGCATTTCCCTGATGATTAGAGATGTTGAGCAATTTATCATATCTTTATTGGCAATTAGTCTATCTTCTTTTGAAAAGTTTCCATTCATGTCCTTTGCCCACTTATTAATGGGGTTGTTTGATTTTTTTCTTGTTTATTTTGCTGAGTTCTATATAGATTCTAGTTATTAGCCCTTTGTCAGATGTATACCATGCAAATATTTTCTCCCATTCTGTAGGTTGTCTGTTCACTCTAGTGATAGTTTCTTTGGCAGTGCAGAAGCTTTTTAATTTGATCAGGTCCCATTTATTTACTTTTATTGTTGCCATGATTGCCTTTGGGGTCTTCTTCATAAATTCTTTGCCTAGGCAGATGTCTATAAGAGTTTTTCCAACATCGTCTTCTAGAATTCTTATGGTTTCATGCCTTAGATGTAAGTCTGTTATCCATTGTGAATTGATTCTTGTGAGAGGTGAGAGGTGCAGATCCCATTTCAGTCTTCTACATGTGACTACCCAATTTTCCCAGTACCATTTATTGAATAAGGATTCTTTTCCCCACTGTATGTTTTTGTCTGCTTTGTCAAAGATAATATGGCTATAGGCGGATGATTTTATATCAGGGTTCTCAGTCCTCTTTCATTGGTCTATGTTTCTGTTCTTGTGCCAGTACCATGCTGTTTTGGTTACTATAGCCTTGTAGGATAGCTTGAAGTCTCGTAAATTGATGTCTCCTAATTTGTTCTTTTGGCTTAAGGTTGCTTTATCTATATGGGGTCTTTCCCGGTTCCATACGAAGTGTAGAATTATTTTTTCTAGATCTGCAAAATATTGAAATATATAGACCAGAGTTTTTTTGTTTCTTTTGTTTTGCTTTTCTATCTTTCTCTTTGGCTTTTCTCTTAGCATAGAGTAGAAAAAGAAAGGCACATGTAAATGCTTAGATTTATTTATTTGTATTCCAATTTAAATTTTCCATTATATTTAGTATTATTTTTGAACACAGGCATCTGGTTTCATGAGTAAAGCCCCAAATTTCATTCTCTTCTTATTTAAGTTCCTGAAATAAAAGTAATATTTTAATATGTGATAATAATAACACAAGGAGGTTGTTAACACCTAAGTATAAGTATTACATGGTATAGAATACATTTTTATAGGAAAATACATTATATCAAGAATGGTAGGGCTTTTTAATTACAATAACAAATATAGAAGGAAAAAAGCCTGGAATAAACATACCCAGTTTAAGTTTGTATATAATATAATTTATAATATAATTTTTTTCTCTAAAGCAGAATTATGATCAAAAAACAAAGGTTAGATTTTGAATGATGAGTTTGATTTGAAGAGAAAAATAGTAGCAAATGGACAGATTAAGTCTCTCTAAAAATATGAGTGATTTTATTCAAAAAATGATAAGCATTCTTCAGAGTTCTGAGCCTCCCAGTTATTTCAATAAAACAAATTATCTTGCAGGAAGTCTCATAAACTCTCAGCCATCGATTAGTTTATGCTCGTACTGTTGAGGAGTTCCCTTGGGAAATTGGCAGACTCCTATTTGGCTCAAAAAGCAAGTGCCCTTGGATTAGGCTTCTGTGCAACTCAAAATGCAAACATTAGTTATCTTATTTGAGAAAAAATTAATTGTTGTTATCTTTCATTCTGTTAAGCCTACATCATAAGCAAAAGAAATAAATTATTTTGGTGGTTTGTGCCTAACCTGTCCCAAAGTTCATTGTTTGTTTTAATGGTAAATGTAATCTTTGCATTAACTTCAGGTTGTATCTTCTACTAATTCTGACTCTCTTGATTTACTAAATAACTGAAACCATTCTTGAAAATGTCTAATATAAGAGGGCACAGGTAAGTGTTTTGTTTTATAACTTTTTCCAAAAGCTTTTATTTCCTAGTAAATTGGATTGATTCCTATTTGCTTTTCATTTAGCAGCCATGAGCTTAATATCACTTATTTAACTAGCTACTTAATAAATCTTTGTATTAAATCTTTGTATACACCAGGTGATGATTTATTTGTGACTTAAGTTTTGAATTCTTTTCTTCTTAAATTAATAAAATGTAGACTTTTGGTTTTAATCCTCACATATTCTAATACTTTATCCCTTAAATAAGCCTGAATTAAATGGATGATTGAAATTCATAACAAATGCCATTTTTGTCTCTCACGTTACCACACTACTTAAAACTATGAAGTTTACACATATTGATTTGTCCTTGTAAAAATCCTATGGACTCTCAATAAAAAACGAATAAAGACTCCTCCCAGGTCCCTGAAGGAATATGATCTATGACATTGCAGTAGATACTAGGACACACAGCAGTGCCAAGAACAAACACTATCACTTGCCAAGAGCCAGGAGGCTGCAGACTGAGGAGGGCCCAGGTTCTGAAGTTCTTGGAAACTAGAAGATATTAAGAAGAAAATAAGGTGATCTCTGTTTGTTCCCAGGCCAACCAAGACTGGTCAATAGGTAGACATACAAAACACAATTGAAACCAATAATATTATTTAATTCCTTCTGTGTTCTAGTGTTAACATGGATCCATACTGCCAGGATCCATACTTACCATCTATGTGACTTGGACTAGGATGTAATCTCCTTATGCCTCAGCTGTCTTATCTGTAAAATGAAGACAATAATACCATGTTCCTCAGAGTTCATTATGATGATTCACTACGTATGTTCTTATAAAGTACTTAAGGTAGTGCCTGGCACAAAGTAAGCCTTCCTGAAATATTTGCCGTTATTATTATAGCATTGTTATAATCGAGGTAAGGAGTGACACACCAGTATAACGTGTTGTGGCAAAATTTCAGCAAAAGTTCTGTTGATTTAGCTTTTCTGATCATTTTAGATATCAAATCTGATCACAATTATGTGCAAGGTCCTAATAGCTTAGGTATTTCTCTGGAACACCATCAGATGGGTTAATTTTTCTCTCTGCAGGATAGATCCTTCTTTAAAACTAATCACGGCTCATTAGGAGCCAGAAGTTTTTAAACAGAGCCTTTCAGATGCCCAGGAATTTCAAATGGGAACTTGATCTGTGGTAATCTCGAAATGCCAAATTGGGAGTGTTTTCCTCCTAAGATGATGTATATCTTCTTCCACCCAGAGACATGGTTGCTAATGTCCTGCAAGCGCTTAAGCCTTCTTTGAGGGTCTCGATTTAATATGAAAGTCTCAGCTTCTACCTCTGCACTTTGCCACAGACTCAAGGCCCAGTCTCTGCACCATACTGGCATCAGCTGCCAGGTAATCCCAGGTGACCCATTTGCTTACTCTTCATCATTCATTGTTCCGGTTTCAGCTCAGTCTTCTTCTCCTTCTTATTCCTTTATCTTCTTTCTCCTTTTTCCTCCTTGATTCTTATTTTTGTATAATCCAGTATACATTTAAAAGGTATATTTGTAATACTTTTGCCATAATCTGGTTTCACTGCACTGGGAGGGCTGCTCAGTGCTTCTAGTCCATTATACAGTAGGGGGTGGAAGTGGAGTGCATTCTTTTTGAAGGTCTAATCAGAGTTGAATTTGTGTTTCCTTTGTTTGTGACCCTGTGCTAAAACTGACCACAAGGAAGCCCTGTTTTGTTCCATGTTACAGGTTTTTTTCACCTCCTTCCCACAGCAGCACAAACTGATGTTAGGAAGTTAACTGCGCCAGGACACTAGGCTGTCTATACCAAGCCCTTCAAAAAACTGATTTTAATTCTTTTTATTCTTTCCCACCAATATAACCTACGATCGCTTTCCTCTTCCAACCTCAATGATCCAGTCAGTGGATTCAACTTTAATCTTGTTGCATTACATTTACACAGACATATTTTATATGAGGCAAGATAGAGCATGAGTGAGTAAATAAGCATGTGAGTATGCAGCAAACTGTAACCTTAATTTTTTTATTGTTACTTAGTCTAAAAAAGAGACAGACCAAGCATACGTAACAAAAGAAGATACCTTCAGGGAAGGAAGGATTACAAATTTCAGACTGGTTAGAAATGAAATTTCACAGAATAAATATGCACAGATCATGCTAAGAGCTGCACGTGGGATTGAAATACAATATTATTACAGGTAGAGTCCACCCTTGGTTGCTGCTGTCAGAGGGGGCTGCTGGCAGCAGCTGTTATTTGGGTGCCCAGGAGCCTGCTCCCAGAACACCCCTAGCAGTTTCATGCTGGGAAGAGGATGAAGGTGCCCTCAAATGACTGCTCAGGAATGTGCCCTAAAGGGGACACGAATTAGGGCACAGAGACTGGTCATGTGGCTGTCTTTGGTGGCTTGTTTGAAAGAGCTGTCTGCAACTGTTGATGTCTGTGATCTGTCCCCGCGTAGGTCACCTTCAGCCACTTTCTGTAAACAGGAAAAGGTGTGCTGGGAAATGGGCAAGTGAGAGAAAACAAGCAGGAATCCCAGTCACTTCCAGCCCTAACAGCCAGTGTGACACTGCTTGTTTGCCCTGAAGCTGAGTTTCAGTGATCCTTAGATATTTTTTGTCTGTTTTCTTCAGAAGTTGAACTTCAAACAGTGAATACTAGCGAGGTTGGGTCCTGTAGCCAAAAGAGCACAGGATCTGAAGGAATAAAATCTCAACTCCACTACTTCACAGGTTTGTGGCCTTAGTCTCATCACATATCTATGTGTTATTATCCCAGTTTGTAAAATGATAATTATAATAACTACCTCAATACATTAATGTAAAGATGAAATAAGGAAACATGGAAGGTTTCAGGAAAATAGTAAGTGCTCGATACTTACGGTTCCTTTTTGTTGTACTGTAGGCAATTGAACCCAATGCTGCTGCCCATAGTTGGGTGTCAGGAGACATTCACACACTCATATTAGGAATCACTTCTCTCCATCCACACTGGCCACCCTTGTTGTTCCCTAAACCTAAAAGGCATTCTCCTTCTGAGGACAATGGATCTAGCTATTCCTTCCCCCTGAATGTTCTGCCAATTACGTGCACGGGCTGACTCTCACCTCCAACTCTTTGCCCAGATGTCTCCTTCTCATGTGGCTTACCCTGACAATCCCATTTAAAATCTCAACCTGTGCATGTCTCTCCTCATGCCCCCCCATTGCTGTACTACTGAATCCCTTTACCATGCCCCTTTACATTTTTCAAAACACTTATCATCTTCTAGAACTTAATAAAATTTTAGTTTATTATTCTCTGCTTTTCCCCACTAAACTGTACACTCCATAAGGGTCAAAATCTTTAATTTATTTACTTCACTGGTGTATCCCAAGCACCTGTTTGCTGGTATATAGTTAGGGCAGAATAAATATTTTTGAATGAATAAATATACTCAGGCATTTCAGAATAAATCAGACTATAGAATTTAGGAATGAACTGTGCCCTACAGTAACATGTTTTGTTCACCTTCACATCCCCAGAGGCTGGAGTGTAGGGAGCATGAAATGTGTAATGGAATGGATGAAAAAATGGATTCATATACAATGTGGCTTCCTAAGAGGCTATGGAATTACCCAGCCTCAGGCAAAACCCATTACCATTATTCTGTTCTCTCTGAACCTGACAACCACTGGCTTAGGACTTTTTCTATATTTGACTGATATTGTGCACCCAGAAGTTCAAGATAATGTGGAGAATATTAACTACCGCCCTTGAGTCAAGAACTTTGGCATATATCATGGTGAATATTTATGCTCACTGGGTCTTTTAAAATGTGAATGTTGACATTTAAATTAAAAGAAAAATAATGTTCATCATTTTTGTAATACAAGAGCAATAAAATGAAATTCAGTTGTACCTTATCAGTGGATAGTCCTACATTGCTGCCCATGTCATTTTGAGCTTGGCTGAGCAGGATATTAGCATCTCATCTCATGGAGTGATGCTATCTACTTCGCACAAGTGAGACACAACTGATTAAGCCCCTTCTGAGAATCTATGTTTTTGTTCTTGGACTTTTATGCCCCACATAGTAGGAAGAAGGTAACATCTAGCATAACCTTAAGAAAATACAACACTCTCTCCAGACTCAAGAGATGACATACTGTTCAGAGAATTTCTGTAGAGTCAAATCTAAAAATGAAGAATAACTTTATAGTCGAGTTATGGGGGGTGCGAACAATGAGACATGAAATAAAGAAGAGTAAATGTTGCAAAAACAAGGAAATAAATCTTACAATAATCACAGTAAATTTCTGTCAAGAGAGCTGGAATTGAGATATGCTCTATTCTCACCCGACCTTTATTTTCCTCTACTTCCAAATAGTCAAAATGATGGTCTTTCCCCTCAGATCTTTCTATTATGGATACATTAGGCTGAATTAATATGATTTCACACAATTGCTGTGCTCAGTCATCTGTATTCAAAGTGTCATATATGACTGAACAATCAGGCATCATGCAAAGGCTTTACGTGATGCTAGAATCTGGTGTTGCCTTATAACAATGCATTTATCAATTAAGTGGGCCTTTGACTTTTCTCCGGGAATTAACACCATTAAAGATTTCACAAGATGCACCTAAGAATTAATGATGCCCCCAGGAAGCATGGGACCTGTTTATATTCTACCTCATCACGAACACAATCATTCACTTTCTTGAACATAACAGCCCAGTAGTATGTTGTTAAACATGAATGAACAAAGATCACAGGCTCTACATAGAGATCCTACAATGAGTGAAAGAGATGAAAAGCTGTCTGCTCCCAAGACTCTGATGACATAAATATCACAGAATGAGAAATGTATTGGATGATTAGTGCTAACAGTAACTTAAAGAACAATTAATATAACTTCAGTAATTTTACAGAAGCTGTAAATGGGTTCAGAGAAGTTGAACAGTGTGCTCTCAATCTATAATTATTTGATACTGGAGAATAAGCCAGAAGAACAGAAAAAGCCACTTTTGCCATCAAAGTGTATCTATCTTATTAGGTTCACTTAATGTATTAAGGTATCGGGTCACATGATGCTAAATGGTTGAACTTGCCAGGTGTTTTACTTTGTTCCCAGAATTGATGAATGGATGTTTATTCTATTTTGCCATTGCCTTTGTTTGTTATCGTAGTAGTTGTTAATAAAATGCCCTTTTTACTTCAGTTAGAGGATTACTGTTTCTGGGCACATTTTCTTCTTCCTAGACACAGGTTATTTATATAAACAGACTATAAAATGAGTTCCCAGGGTTTGTTCCTATTCATTTATTTTGCTTTCTATCTGCAATTAACTACAGGGCAGTGAATACACAGCACTGAGAAGGGGGCAAACCAAGGGCCATCAGGTGATTTTAGACACTGAACATTAGCACAGCAATTAAATTCAACCAACTGGAGAGGCAATAAAAAATACAGAACCAGATTACTGGTCAACTATTTCAGATGCATGGTTCTGGTTACACAGGGAAAACCTAGAAACCATAAGGACACTGTAGAGGTTGCAACAGCCAGTCTAGTCAACAACTCGCAGATCATTACAGCTGAAAGGGTTGAAAATGATCTAGTAGACAGTTCTCGCTTGAGGTCAGAAAGGTAATCGATGGCTGAACCAGAACGAGAACCAAGAATTCCTCAGGACTCTCTCCAACCAGGATTCTCTCTAACCTTGAGGATAATGTGGCTCTGAAATAGATTTATAAGTATTTTTCAAAGTTCTGAGGAATATTTAAATGGTCCTACATGATTTCAAATAAATCCTAATCTAAGTTTCATGGAGCTTGGTTTGTTTTGAAACTGCAAGTTTTTACAAATTTTAGAATTACTACAGTAGGATAACTTTCTTTTGTTTGTTTATTTAAGAAAAGAGAGAACAAATAGTCCAAAACTGTTCATGCTGTTGAACCGTATAAATGAAGGACACAGGAAATATTAAATGCCTTCTGATATAGTCAGTAGCAAATGTACTGGACTGGCTGAAAGGTTTACAAGCAAGTATAAGGCAAGGGAAATAGAGGATAAGAAAGAAAGAAAGCTGAGCAGATAAATTTTTCTTACAAAACTTCTCTGAAGTATTTTTTTATGACAGGTCTTGCCAGAACTTAGATAAGCCAGAATGATTAAGTTATTCTTCCAAAAAAAAAAAACTACTTACATGTCAGTCTGCTATTTTCTACCCTCATAAAAGCAACTTCTCAGTACTTCAGAGAACTGAAGGAATTAATGTCTGAGCAAACCCCTCCAGAGTGCTGCTAACCTAACTTATTAAGGGATCAAATCTTGTGGGACAAAGTTGTTGAACCACCATGTTACCCATCTTACTTGCCAAATATAAAACGTAAAAAATACTACCACATCTTTATTTTTGTCATTTTTCAATGTTTATTATGTCACAAAATGTTAGGCCTGAAAGTCCCAATCTGACTATTTAGAGCATAGAACTCTTGCCAATTGCATTATGCCATCAAATGAGCAAACATAATCATGTTTATTATGTTAAGCATTTATTATGGAGTTTAAAAGTTGTCTGTTATAGCTACTAGTATTACTTATACACAAAAGAAAGTGGTTTTTTTTGTTTTCAAATAGGTAGTTTTTTTCTATATAGTAGATACTATGCATATTTTTCACCTATATTCTCCTCTCCATCTGTACACCTAGAAGATGTGCCTATTGGCTTTCTTGAAATTGAGTAAGCATTGTGATTAGTTCTGGCCAATATATTGTAAATGAACATTATCTGTGGCTGAAACTGTGGATATCTCACTTTCAGTTATCCAGGCTCTCTTTTCCCATGCTGTGGTGATCAAGAGGATTTTATGTTCTAGATGGCGCACCTACCACATAGTAGATCCCCTGTTGGCCTTGGGTGACTGTGTGGAGTTGAATCTTAGGTCAACCAAAAATGGATATATAATTTGAACAGGAAATAATGTTTTATTGCACTAAGATGCTGAGATTTTGGGTTTGTTTTTAGCATAGCACAAACTGTCCTATTCAGACTAATATAGGACAAATTGGCTAATATATATATATATATAAAGCCAATATGGTGGACTAGAAGCAGCCAGCACATACCGCTGTCAAGCACAAGATCAAAAGTTACAAGTAGATGCCCACCTACAGATGGAGACTCTTGGAGAGAGCATTGTAGATCATCAGAGAAGTGATGGGAGACACTCAGAGTGAAGGAGATGGGGATGGGGAGTTCCACTTGCCAAGATCGGAAGGTTCCCCGGGAGACCACTACATGTGGGTAAGGGACAAAGGAGAGAACCCCAGGGCCCCATGCTCCCAACATGGACTTGAGCTGTGAGGGGAAACCCACCACCACCGTTGGCCTCCATACTGATCAGGGAACTGCTTGGAGATATATAGTTAAATTGCACCAGAGAACAGGCTTAGCAGGGATCCCCTGAAAGCTAATGCCACTCTGAGCCCTCAGGTCTGGAGCACCCAGTCTACACAGGAATGAACTTCACTACAACTTCCCCCACATTACCCTTTGCTGGGCGAGGGATGGAGCAGGGAAAGCAGATGCTCTCACATACCCATGATGTGGAGCCAAGCACCCCCCACTAGGAAATTTAAATGAAGCAGGCACTCAAGAGGTCCCATGGTAGCAGCCCTAGTGGGGCTGGTGTGAGGTGAGAGCCCCAGCTATCCAGCAGCCCAGCCCCTGTAATCCCATGCACTGACCAACAGAGCAAGAAACTGCCACCACTGCAGGAAGACCTGGGCAGAAAAATCTCCTGCAATGCCCACCTATATGAAAAAGAACTCACCAAGACCGCTGCCTGCACTTCCAATAGTGACCTAGTGACCAACCCATCACTCCACACAAAGATCTCCCAGCACTGGCTTGGACTATAAAACCACAGGGGAAGAGAACAACATAAAACAGCTTTTACAAGATCTCAATGCATTCATCCCTCTAATACCAAATTAATCGTCCAGAATAGGACACAAAGCACCATATAGTGACCTCTTCTCACTAAACAGGAGAGTTTTCAGCAAAGGAGAATAGGACCACTGCAAACCTATCTGCCCTGAACTGAGAGAAGAGGTTTCAGCTGAGAAAAAACCAGCAAAAGAACTCTGGCAACATGAAAAAACAAGCTTGTTCAATACCCCAAAAGGATTACGGTAGACCTACAGCAATGGTTCCCAACCACAAGGAACTTGTCAAAATGTCAGAAATGATATTCAAAATATGGATGGCAAATAAGATGAATGGGATCGAATAGAAAGTTGAAAGCCAACACAAAGAAACTAAAAAAAATTTTAGGACATGAGTGAAAAAAATAGTCATTAAAAACTAGACAACATGAGAAAGAATATAATAGAACTCAATGTAATGAAAGAGTCCTTCAGGGAACTCCAAAATACAACAGAAAGCTTCAACACAGGCTAAACCAAACAGAAGGAAGAACATCAGAGCTTGAAGAAAAGGCTTTTGAACTAACCCAGTCAAAGATCCAGAAAAAAGAACAAAGAATAATGAATAATCATTCAGAAAAATATAGGACTATGTAAAGTAAACTAATATATGAATTATGGGTATCCCTGAGGGAGAAGAATAAAAAGCAAAAAAAAAAGCATGGAAAACCTATTCAAGGGAATTATTGAGGAGAACTAGCCTGGTATTGCCAGAGATTCAGATATCCAGATATAAGAAACTCATTGAACAATGGGAAGATTCATAGCAAATAGGACATCTTCAAGACACATGGTCATCTACCTGGCCAAAGTTAATGAAAGAGAAAATTCTATAAGCTAAAAAACAAGAGCAACAACTAAACTACAAAGGAAAACCCACTGGGCTAACAGCAGGCTTCTCAGCAGAGATCTTACAAGCTAAAAGGAATCGGACCCTATTTTTAATCTTCTTAAACAGAACAAAAGCCAGCCAAGAATTTTCTACCCAGCAAAACTAAGTTTCATAAATGATGGAAAAATAGACTTTTCCAGACAAGCAAACACTAAGGGAATTTGTCACTGCTAGATCTGCAGTGCAGGAAATTCTCAATAGTGCATTATACATGGAATGGCACAGTAGATACCCATCAGTGTAAAAACACCCCCAAATTAAATCAAATAGCTCTCATAAAACAATAGAACAAACGTAAAAACAAAGCAAGAAGTATCATTCAACATGATGAACAGAACAGTACCCCACATATAAATGCTAACACTGAATGTGAATGGTCTTAGTGCTCCATTTAAAAGACACAGACTGGCCAAATGGATGAAATATCACTGCACGAGTATGTGCTTTCTCCAAGAAACCCACCTACCTCGCAAGAACACATACAGACTCAAGGTAAAGGATGGAAAAAAATATTCCAAGCAAATGGAAACCTAAAGTGAGCTGGAATAGCTATTCTCATATCAGATAAAATTGACTTTAAATCAACAATGATAAAAAGAGATAAAGATAGTCATTTTATAATGATAAAGGGGCAATTCAGCAAGAAGACGTAACAATCACAAACATATATGTGCCTAACACAGGAGAGCTCAGATTCATAAAGCAAGTTCTAGACCTAAGCAAAGAGATAAAAAGTAGAATAATAATTGTCAGGGACTTTAACACACCACTAACAAAACTGGACAGATCACTGAAGCAGAAAATCAACAAAGAAATACTTGACTTACATGGAACTCTAGAACAAATGGACCTAATAGACATTTACAAAACATTCTACCTGAAAACTATCGAATACACAGTCTTCTCATCAACACGTGGGATATTTTCCAAGATTTATCATATCCTAGACCATAAAGCAAATCTCAGAAAATTCAGAAAAATCAAAATCATACCATGTATCTTCTTAGACTACAGTGGTTTTTTATAAAACTAGAAATCAATTCCAAGGGAAATTCTTAAATCCACACAAAGTCACGGAAATTAAACAACCCCCTGCTGAACTGTCCTTGTGTCAATGATGAAATTGAAATAGAAATCAAAAGATTCTTAGAGCTGAATGCCAGAGAAGACAGAAACTTTCAAAATCTATGAGATGTAGTAAAGGTAGTGCTAAGAAGAAAAATCATAGCCTTAAATGCATACATTAAAAAGACAGAAAGATCACCAGTTATCAACCTGATGTCACATCCCTAGGAACTAGAAAAAGGAAAACGAACCAAACCCAAAGCCAGCACAAGAAAAAAAAAGTAACAAAGGTCAGAGGTTAACTAAATGAAATGGAAACAAACAAAAAATACAAACTGTCAATAAAAAAGTTGGTTCTTTGAAAAGATAAACAAAATCGATAAACCACTAACCAGATTAATAAGAAACAGAAGAGAATGGATTCAAATAACCTCAATTAGAAATAAAAAAGGAGTCATTCCAACTGATACCACAAAAATACAAAATATCATCCATGAATACTAGAAAAATCTCTATGCACACAAACTTAAAAACCTATATAAAATGGATAAATTCCTGGAACCACATAACCTCCTAAGCCTGAATCAGGAAAAAATAGAAATCTTGAACAGACCAATAACTAGCATTGAGACTGAGACAGTAATAAAGATATCTATGAATTTAAAAAAGCCTCAGACAAGATGGATTCACAACCAAATTTTACCAGACCTACCAAGAAAAGAACTAATCGCTCTGCTACAGAAATTATTTCATAACATCAAGAAGTAAGCAATCTACCCTAACTTTAATATGGAGCTGATATCACCTTGAAACCTAAGTCAGGAAAGGACACACACACAAAGAAAATTACAGACCAATATCCCTTATGAATATTGACACAAAAATCCTCAACAAGATATTAGCAAACTTAATTCAGCAGCACATCAAAAAGATAATTCACCATGATCAAGGGGGTTTTATCCCAGTGATGCAAGAATTGTTCAACATACACAAATCAATAAACGTGATTCACCACATAAACAGAAGCAAAAACAAAGACCATGTGATCATCTCAATAGATACAGAAAAAGCATTTGATAAAATATAGCACCCTTTCATGATAAAAAAAAAAAAACCCTCAACAAACTAGGCATAGAGGGAAAGTATCTCAAAATTATAAAAGCCATATATGACATACCCACAGCCAGCATCATACTGAATGAGGAAATGTTAAAAGTATTCTTTCTAAGAATCAGAACAATACAAGAGTGCCCACTGTTACCACTTCTGTTCAACATAGTACTGGAAATCCTAGCTGGAGCAATCAGGCAAGAAAAAGAAATAAAGGATATCCACAGTGGGAAAGAGGAGGTCAAACTATCACTTTTCACTGACAATATGATCTCGTATCTAGAAAATCCCAAAGACTCCACCGAAAGACTCCTATAATTGATAAATGAATTCACCAAATTTCAGGTTACAAATCAATGTACATAAATCACTAGCATTTCTATATACTAATAATAGTCAAGGTGAGAGTAAAATCAAAAACTCAATGCCATTTACAATAGCTACAAAGAAAATAAAATGTTTAAGAACATATTTAGCCAGGGAGGTGAAAGATCTCTACAAGGAGAACCACAAAATACTGATGAAAGAAATCATAGATGGCACAAAAAATGGAAAGATATTTTATGCTCATGGATTGGTAGAATCAACATTGTTAAAATGTCCAAGCTGCCCAAAATGATTTATAGATTCAATGCAATTCCCATAAAAATACCAATGTCTTATTTCACAGATCTAGGAAAAATAATCCTAAGCTTCATATGTAACCAAAATAGAGCCTGAATAGCCAAAGGAATCTTAAGCTGAAAGAACAACTCTGGAGGCATCACATTACCTGACTTAAATTATACTACAAGGCTGTATAACCAAAATAGCATGTTACTGGTATAAAAGCAGAGACAGAGACCAACAGAATAGAATAGAGAAGCCAGAAGTAAAACTTTATACCTATGACTAATCTTCAACAAAGCAGACAAAAACATACACTGGTGAAAGGATACTCTATTCAATAAATGGTACTGGGAAAGTTGGATAGCCACAGGTAGAAGAATTAAATAAGACCTATTCTCTCACCATATATAAAAATTAATACAAGATCGATTAAAGGCTTAAATGTAAGGCATGAAACCATAAAAATTCTAGAAGGAAACATAGAAAAAACTTGCAGACATAGGTCTAGGCAAAGAATTTATGATTAAGACCCCAAAGACAAATACAGCAGTAACAAAAATAAATAAATGAGACTTAATTAAATTAAAAAGCTTCTGCACAGCAAAGGGAATGATTAACAGAGTAAACAGGCAGCCTACAGAATGGGAGAAAATCTTCACATGTCATACAGCAAACAAAGGACTAATTTCCAGGATCTACAAAGAATACAAACAAAACAGTAAGAAAAAAGCAAACAACCCCATCAAAAAGTAGGCAAAAGACATGAACAGAATTTTTTCAAAAGAAGATAGGCAAATGGCCAACAGACATATGAAAAATTGTTCAATATCACTAATGATCAGGAAAATGAAAATTAAAACCACATTGAGATACCACCTTACCCCTGTCAGAATGGCCATCCTTAAAAAATCAAACAGATGCCAGCATGGATGCAAAGAAAAAGATACACCATACATTTTTGGTGGGACTGCAATTTAGCACAAGCTCTATGGAAAACAGTGTGGAGATTCTTCAGAGAGCTAAAAGTAGACTTACCATTCAACAAAGCAATCCCACTGCTGGGTATCTACCAAAAGGAAAATAAATAATTTTATCAAAAAGACACCTGCACTTAAATGTTTACGGCAGTGCAATTCACAATTGCAAAGATATGGAATCAGCCTAAGTACCTATCAATACATGAATGAATAAAGACAACATGGTGTGTGTCTGTACACACACACACACACACACACACACACACACACACATATACACACACACATTTTCTCTCTATATATATGTGTGTGTGTATGTATATATATGTGTGTATATATTTCTCTCTCTCTATATATATGTGTGTGTATGTACACACACACACACATATATGTATATATATATATGTGCACCATGGAGTACTACTCAGCCATAAAAAGGAATGAAGTAATGTCTTTTGTAGGAACTTGTATGGAACTGGAGACCATTATCCTAAGCAAGGTATCTTAGCAATGCAAAAAAAATAGAACACCACATGTTCTCACTAATCAGTGGGAGCTAAGTGATGGTTGCACATGGGCACAAAAAGACCTAAAGGACATTGGAAATTAAGAAGGGAGGAGGGTTGGAGGAGAGTGAGGGATAACAACTTACCTGTTGGGTACAATGAATACTCTCATGGTGTCAGGCACACTGAAAGCCCTGACTTCAGCATTATGGAGTGTATCCATGTAACCAAAACTTTTGTACCTCCCTAACATTTTGAAATTTAAAAAATTTATATATATGTATATATGTGTGTGTATGTGTGTATATATGTATATATGCATTTATGTATTTATATGTGTATATGTATATGTGTGTATATATGTTCATGTGTATAAATGCATGTATGTATGTGTATATATACACATGAATACATAGAAGTGTATTAGTCAGAATATGCATGTATATGTTTTCATATGGGCACATATATACATATACAGTCTAATGTGAACTAACTCATCCATCTACTTGCAGGGAGAGCAGCTGGAGGAGTGTGGGCTTCCCCTTGCAGAACTGAGAAGGCCCTCCTCCAGAGAGCTTACTGTGTGGAGTAGTAAGCAGAGAAAAGCAGGGACTGCTTGAAGACATGTTGGAGAGAGAACAAGAAGCTATCGTTTTGCACAACAATCATGTTCACTGCAATCTCACCTTTCGGAGAAGTAAATAATAGAGCAATTGGGAAGATAGAACCATTATGCTCTTCCAATATTGTTTCTTCCTGGAGAGACTCAGAGATTCTTGTTTGTCTATGGAATTCTGAGATGTTGAACAGTAGGCTTTCTCTTCCACCTATAACCTTGTCTGAGTCTTTCACATCTTTGCAATTGTTACTACTCAGCATTAAAAATTGTCTCTTCTGACTAAAGAGATATGACGACTAAGTGTAATGTGTTATTCTGAATTGGATCCTGGAACAGAAAAAGAACATGAATAGAAAAACTGGTGAAATATGAACAAAATTTGGAGTTCAGTTGATAGTAACGTATGGATGTTAATTTCTTAGTTTTGATAAATATATTAGGGCACACTGGATGAAGGATGTACAAGAACTAGCTATACTACCTTTGCAACTCCTCTGTAAATCTAAAATTATTTAAAAATAAAAATTGTAAAGGAAAACTATTTTTCTTCTACAAAATAGGGAGCACGATCACTAGAAATTTAATTTATGAGTAAACTCATGGCAAAGTCTGCTTAAAGGCAAAGCAAATTAGGTAGGATAAGCCTGAGGAGATATTTTGGGGCTCCTCTTTTAATATTTTGACTTAAGAATAATAATATTCTTCTTGTAATACTCTGTAGCAAAGCTAAGACAAGATCGACATATTTAAGTAAATCTGCACTAAATATTTGTAAATAACAAAAGAAACAAACACTTTGAAAAGCTGATCTACCGTATGTAGCCAACTTCTCATAGTTTTGTGAATCTTAAATAATGTTCTTTCCTACTTTGCTCCCAGCTTCCTTTCATCTGGGGAAGTTCTTAAATACCCAGTGTCCAAGAATGATTATCTACCCTTTTCAACTTCTAGATGCAGAGAGGAGGAGTGTTAAGGTTTCATCCTCACAATTCCTTGAGCAGTTCTATAGACATGTAGAGTTACCCTTCCTGGACACAAAATCTGTTTCCACATTGCAAATAACCTCAATGTTCATAACAGATATAGGACGGTCATTTAATTTCAACAAAAACAACATCTAGAGAGTCAAAACAGTAGGAAAAAATGGTTAGTAGCTTTGAAATCAGAAAAAAAACCACCTAGTTTTAAATACCAGATGTGTCACTTCCTAGCCAGCTTCTATTAAGCAAAATATTTTAATCTGTTTGCTTATCTGTAAAACTGTGATAATAGAGCCTAGGTTGTTGTGGCATTTAAATGACACAGCATAAGTAAAATAGTTCCTGGAGTAAAGTGGCGTATCTCAATCTATTGGTTCTACAGTCTCTGAAAAAAGCAGGGTTTGATGGTAGGATAGCTTGAAAACATGACCATCAAGACAGAAGGAAGAACCAGATGTCAGTGCAAGTATAGGCGTACAACTGCACAGCGGCCTTGCCAAAAGATGTGTACAGTAGTACATCTTCACCACTGTATAAATGCTGAATTATGGTCACAGCTATAGCTCCAGAATATCTTTCAATCAGCCTATTCTCACCCTAATGCCACTGCTCATGGCATCATGGAAAAGAGGTACAAGACACACTGCCCTGGAAGTATCAAGATTCATTGTAAGACACAACTCAGCTGTTTGTAAATAGTGACTTCTTTTTAATGTTAATTATATAATCACAGACAACTCATTCAAAATGAATTTGCCAGTTGTTATTTTAGGGTTTTCAGGACCCCCATTTGGTAGAGAACAACTTTAAAAGTGACTGATATGAAATGGTAGTCATCTACATGATTGACCAAAAGGCCTTTGTCCACCCAAAGCAAAACACATTAATGGCTTTTGAGCTCAAATTTCAGGTTAATTGGCAACTGTGTACCTGACAACTCATGGATCAGAAACAATTCTATGAACACTGATGATAGTGGTAATATAATAGCTTGCAGTAAAAACAAGAGCTCTTGGCAAAAGGTTTCAAGGTCTTGTAAAACCAATTAATGATGTAATGATGTTTTGTTCTGTTTAATTATCAGTCATAATACAATGTAATTAAACCCAGTGACAGGAGGAGAACAGTACCAAGATGCAGACAATTAAGTTAACCATAATATATGTAAGATATATTTATGCACTACATAAATCTTCTCACAGGAAGGATCTAGATGTACCTTAATTAAAATAAACATTTTTCTTGCATTTGCATGTAATAAAAAGATACTCAATTTCTATATTCTAAGCAGTAGGATAAATAGTTAATGATAATATTTCTAAAAATTGGATAATAACATTAATTCATGTTTAAGAAAGGTTTAAAGAACTGAATTTAAGAGTCTAAAATAATCTCTTCTAATTCAGATGTTTAGAGAAGCTCTGGGTAAGGGAAAGAAGTTATATTTTTTAGTAAACAAAATTATCTCTTTTTAAAAATTGATTTGTGACCTAATCTCACTTTTTCCATGTAAATCCACTGACCCAACACCATTTCTTTGTTTTTATTAAATTTGAGACAACCGAGTTATTTTGTTTCCCCCAAACCATTTTTTGAATGAACCATCTTTTCATTCACTGCTGTTTTGCATACCATCTCTATCATTTACATAAAATTTTTATATATTCATATAGGTATTTTGGGACTCTCTACTTTATTACATATCTATTCCAACATTAATACATATCTGTTTTAATTTTTATAACTTTATAATAAACCTTGATATCTGATAGCCCAGCCCCTTTTCAAATGTACCTTGACTTTCCTTATCCCTTTACTCTTCCATGTTAATTTTAGAATTCACTTATGTCCATGAAAAATAATTACCATTTTTTGATATTGAATCTTCCATATACATGGAATAGATCTCCATTTATTCATATTTTTTTACATGTCCTTTAATAATGTTTAAAAATTGTCCCCATAAAATTCATAAAATTGTTGTATTGATCAATCCCAATAAAATTTATAATTTTGGACTCTATTTTTGGTAGGACCTCTTTTCTATTATGTTTTCTAATTGGTTGAAGAGCAGGAGTAGGCATCCTTGCTTCTGACTTTAATGGGAATGCTTCTAAATATTAACTAAAATTTAAAAAGTATTTAACCAATAGATGATAAGCTCCATGAAGACAGGGTCTTTATTCTCTTTACTGCTATATCACCAGTGCCTAGGACAAATATTTGATACATGTAGGCACCAAATAAATATTTGTTATCTAAATAAATGAAGATATGATGTATATGATGTATATGTTTTGTTAGAAATCCTTTATCTTTTTAAGTAAGTTTCCTTCTCTTTGCAGTTGTGTAAAAAAAAGCTACTTGTGAATTACTGTTGAATTTTATCATTTATTCTTTATATATTTATATAATTGTATGAGTTTTAGTCCCATAATTGCTATTGTTTTCAACTGAAGACTTCCCTTACATATAACTATCTTTGTATTCATTCTTGGTGATGAGGTATTACGTATTTATTACATATTTCCATATTGTAGGATTTGTGTTCCTGATATTTTAATATATCTCCATCTCTTTCAAAAGTGAGATTGCTTTATACTTTTCCTGAATCTGATTATGTCCTCTTCTAGACAATGTATAGTCAGATCATGGTTTTTTTGATCCATTTTGCTGATTTCTCCTTTTGAACAGAGTGTTTAATTCCTTTACATTTAACATAATTACTGCCTGTAATCCCAGTGACTCAGGATGCTGAGGCACGATGATTCCTTGAAGTTAGGAGTTCAATACCAGCCTGAGCAACATAGTGAGATCCCATCTCCACAAAAAAAAGAAAAGAAAAGAAAAAAGTTAATTAGGTGTGATGGTGCATACCTGTAGACCTAACTACTTGAGAGGCTGACTTAAGCCCAGGAATTTGAGGCTGCAGTGAGCTATAATAGTGCCACTGCACTCTAGCCTGGGTAACAGAGTAAGACTCCATCTCTAAAAAGATGAAAATTAAAAAAATATATAATTACTGACAAGGTAGCGTTTACGTCTGCCATTTTGCTATTAGATTTCTATATATAGTATCTTTCTTGTTCCTCTAATCCTCCATTGCTAACTTCTTTTGTGTTAAATATTTTCTACTGTACCATTTTAATTATACTGTGGTTTCTGTAACTATATATTTTTTAATTATTTTCTCAGTGGTTTCTCTAGAGACTGAAATTAGCATCTTCACTTAAAACAATATAGTTTGGTTTAGTCCCAACTTAATTGCAATAACGTATAAAAAACTTTGTTCCAATATACTTCCATTCCCTCTTTCTCCTCTGTGCTAATATTGTCATGAAAATTATATCTTTATGTATTATAAGCCAATAAACAGATTTCTATAATTATATCTTTATGCAGTTGTTTTTCAGCTACCATATTAAGTTTCTTTTGTGAATGTTCTTTATTTCTTCATATGGATTCAAGTTAGTGTCCACTGTCATTTTATTTCAGGGTAAAGGACTCCCCTTAGTATATATTGTAAGTCGGGTCCATTAACAACAACTTCTCTTAGCTTTTCTTTCTCTGAGAAAGTCTTAATTACTCCTTCAGTTTGAAGGGTAGTTGGATATAGAATTCTTGGCTGGTAGTCTTTTCTTTCAGCAGTTTGAATGTGCCATCCCACTGCCTTCTTGTCTCCACAATTTCCGATGGAAATCAGGTGTTAATCTCATTGAGGATCCCTTGTATGCAACGAGACACTTCTCTTTGCTGTTTTCAGGATTCTCTCTTTGTCTTTCAACAGATTGATTATGATGTGTCTAGGTGTAGATCTCATTAAGTTTATCCCACTTGAAGATTTTTTTATTTTGAGGTTTCTAAATGTGTAAAGTTTTTTTGAAATCAATTTGGGGGCAGTTTTCAGCCATTAATTCTTTGAATATTCTTTCTACCCCTTTCTCTCCTCTTCGGGGACTCCCATTGTGTGTATGTTGGTAAGCTTGCTGGTGTCCCACAGGTCTCTGATGATTTGTTAATTTTTTCTTCATTTTTTCCCTGTTCCCTAGACTAGGCCATCTCAATTGATCTATCTTTAAGTTCACTATTTTTTAAAATTTATTTGACCATCTTGTATCTCTTGTTAAGCTTCTCTAGTGAGTCTTTCCTTTTCACTATTGTAGTTTTCAACTCTATATTATTTTCCTTTCTATAATTTTTGCCCCTTTATTGATATTCTTCATTTAGTGAGATGTCATTCTCATACTTTCCTTTAGTTTTTTTAGACATGACTTCTCTGAGTTCTTCTGGCTTATTTATAATAGGTTATTTAAAGTTTTTTTCTAATAAATCCAAAATTTGGACTTATTCAAGGGCAGTTTTCATTGAAGCTCTTTTTCCTGTGTATGAGCCATACTTTTTTCTTTGCATGTTTCACATTTTTTTGTTGTCAACATTTTAAGCAATATAATGTAACACCTTTTGTAATCATATTAACTCCCTTTCCAGAGTTTATTGTTGCAGCCGATTGTTATTGTTTTTCTGTTTTTTGTTTGTTTTCGTTTAGTGATTTTTCTTTACTGAGTCTATAAAGGCTGTATTCTTTGCATTATTTAGCCACTGACACCTCTGCTCAATTAGCTTGTTGGTCAGCTAGTAATTGGACAGAGATGTCTTTAAAAATCTTGAAGAAATAAGTTTCCCAACCTCTCCCAAGGGGCTCTTTTGAGTGTTGGAGTCTGCCATAAACACTCTGGTAGTTTACAACTCTGCCTTAGTCTTTACTTCCTGCTTATTCAGAGCCTAATGCCAGTCAGAGGTGAGAACAAGGATCTTCTTAGGTCTTTCCTGGGCATGGACACACATTGTATATTTATGTGGACTTTTAGATCTCCAGAAATATATAACAGCCTTTCAAAACCTCCTATGAACTTCTTATGTCTTAAATTTTCTTTTAAGTATTTTGACCAGCCTCTCATTTGCCCCTACTGGTATTGCTGCCTGAGCAGTGTCACAACTGCTGCTGATTGTTTTAGACAACTGCCATGAAAATAGGGATCTCCTTGCTGAGAGAGCCTGAGTTAGGTCAAACAAAGATAAACTCTGTGAATGGAGTATTTTAGGGAGCTACTGGGAAGGTCAGATAATGACAGTTCTTTGGATATGAGGCTTTTGTGGGACCTACAAATCCTATCTACCACCTCCAGTGGACACTAGGCTGCTGATTTCTGTAGCTACCATGTTTCTGAAGCTGCTATTTTTTCAAGGCTACTGGGAAGCTGAGGAGAGGGGAATAAAACACCACAAGCTCACTGTTCTTATCAAGATTCAGCTATTATTCTTGAATAAACCCTCCTCAGATTATTGCAAGCCTTTCATTTATTTACAGAGTTTTAAGAAAGTTAATTTTGACAATTTTGCCAGTATTCTTATTGCTTTCTTATTGCTTTTATGTAAGAATACCATTTCAGAGGTCCTTACTCTGCCATTCTGGATGTTCTACTCTGTATATTTCCATATATTTAACAGTCACAAGTGCTTCATTTGGAGGAAATTTCTTCTCATGCTCTTTGCCCATCGAATTGTAATATTATATTTTTTATTGGGCTTAAAGTTATTATTTTATATCAGGGAAATGTAAACATGCCTTTTCTTTTTTGCTAAAACTTTCCCAGTTTACTATTTGTTTTAAAATATTATAATTTTTGCACATATAGATTTTTTTATCAAGTCAAAGATATCAATAACTAATATTATATTTTTCCCAATATTAGGAAAAGTTAAAATTCACTCATATTTTCTGCTTTTTTAATAATTTCATTTTTATATCATATTCTTCAATTCATCTGGAATTAATTTTGGTACATGTTACAGTGAAGAAGTTAACTTGACTTTTTTCCTCACACATCAGTCTTTAACAGAATTTATCTAATGTGAAGTGGAGCACCAATGAATCTTTCATTAGTTCAGTCTAAGGTATCATATGTGTGATACCAACAAATGCTTCTACATTCCATGTTAATTTAATGAATCCATCTTGGAGAAGTCATATTGACTATTTACAGCACTCAAGGTTACCTTTAATCCTTGGATGCTAAGAAATGTGGCTTTTGCATCCTTTGCCTGTTTATGATTAGATGTGATATAACAAGATTTGAAATTTGTCCTTCTCCCTCAGAAGGAAATAGAAGTCACAAGAAGTATCAGCACTCCTTGCACTTACCAGCCACATGGAAGCGATGGAACGGAGAAACAGGAAGAACACAGTCAGAACCAGTTGCTTTTACTGAAGGATCTGACTATAGGTTCAGGTATAACTCAACAGTAAGAAAAAGTGTAAAAATTCTGCTTTTGTATTCAATGTAGTCAAGTCCTGAAAATTAAATCCCATTTGTATTCTCATTTTCCAAGCAGTATTTCAAAGTTTTTATTCTAATAAAAAGGAAAATTATAAATGTTTAATCATGTTAATGAATAATGAATATGTTCCAGCTAATACTAAATCATAAAGTTCTCCATGTCATTATTGTTGTCAACATGCTTGAGATAATTACAACTTTACCTTCAGATAATGTGATATTTATTGGGCATGAATAACCTTGCCTTACTCCTCTCCCAACTCTCTACAGTGAAAGAAATTCCTATTTAAAGAGCTGAAATCCCCACTTAATAAAACTACTCCTTATGAAGCAAGCATTGGTGTACTCAGAAGTTTCTTATTCAAATACAAACAGCCCTAAAAGCAGAGTGTATCAAGACTTGGAAATATTTATTTAGTGCAGATTATCTCATCAGTACCTTTTTGCTTCAGGGAAGGCAGGAAAGAAAAAATTGGAGGCTCACATATGTCTTGGGCAGTTAGGCTTTCACCACATAACTTGCTGTCAACTAGCAGCAGTGTATAGGGAGTGGAAGACACTGGACAGGCACACTTTGATGGGGTAGAGAAGGGAGAGCTAGGCCCAGAGCTTCTCAAACACACCAGACCAGCCCCATCCTTCCTCTAGATCTCCACACTTCTATTCCCCTGAAACGCTATTCCTCGGTCCCAATCCCAACCCCACCTCTGTACCTGACTAATTGCTATTTACCATTTAGGTCCTACCATAAATGTCACTTCCTCAGGCAAGCTTTCTCTGCCACCTAAGATTAGGATGTTCTCACAGAATACTTAAAATTCTCTATTTTTTTCTATTGATAAAATGACCATACTGCCCAAAGCAATCTATGAATTCAATGCAATTCCTATCAAAATAGTAATGCCATTTTTCACAGAATTAGAAAAAACAATCCTACATTTCATATGGAACTAAAAAAAAGAGCCCAAATAGCCAAAGCAATCCTAAGCAAAAGAACAAAACTGGAGGTATTACATTACCTGACTTCAAATCATACCGCAAGGCTACAGTAACCAAAACACCATGGTACTGGTATGAAAGCAGACACACAGATTAATGGAACAGAATAGAGAGTCCAGAAATAAAGTCATTTACTTACAACCAACAAAACAGACAAAAACCTACACTAGGTAAAGGACACACTATTCCATAAATTGTTTTGGGAAAATTGGATAGCCATAACCAGAATAAAAATACTGGATTCCTATCTCTCACCACATACAAAAAGTAACTCAAGATGCATTAAGAACTGAAATGTAAGACCTGAAGCCACAAAAATCCTATAAGAAAACCTAGGAAAAAGTCTTCTGGACATTGGCCTAGGCAAAGAAGTTATGACTAAGACCCCAAAAGCAACAAAAATAAAAATAAACAAATGAGACGTAATTAAACTGAAAACCTTCTGCACATCTAAAATAAAAAATCAAGAGTAAATAGACAATATACAGAATGGGAGAAAATATTCACAAACTATGATCTGACCAAAGACTAATATCCAGAACCTCAAGGAACTTAAAACAACAATACAAATAACCCCATTAAAAAGTGGGCAAATGACATGAATGGGCATTTTTGAAAAGAAGATATACAAATGGCCAACAGACATTTGAAAAAATGCTCAACATCATTACATCAAAGAAATGTAACTTAAAACCACAATGAGATACTATCTTACTCCAGTTGGAATGGCCATTAATAAAAAGTCAGAGAACAATAGATGTTGGCACAGACAGGGTGAAAAGTGAACACTCACACACTGTTGGTGAGAATGTAAATTAGTACAACCTCTGTGGAAAACAGTATGGAGATTTCTCAAAGAAATAAATGTATTTGATCCAGCAATCCCACTGCTGGGTATCTACCCAAAGGAAAAAAGTCATTATATCAAAAAGATACCTACACTCATATGTTTATCACAGGACAATCCACAGTAGCAAAGATATGAAAACAACCTAAGTATCCATCAATTGATGATTGGATAAAGAAAATGTTTTTTATACACACACACACACGCACATACACCCCAACCATGAAATACTACTCAGACATAAAAAAGAATAAAATAATGTCTTTTGCAGCAACTTGCATGGAACTGGAGACTATTATACTGAGTGAAGTAACTCAGGAACAGAAAATTAAATACTACGTGTTCTCACTTACAAGTGGGAGCTAAACTATGAGTACGTACGATTATACAGAGTGGAATAATAGGGATTGGAAACTCCCAAGGTGGGAGGATGGGAGAGGTGTGAGGGATGAAAAATTACAATGTACACTGTTTGGGTGATAGATACTCTAAAAGCCCAGATGCTACTGCTATACAATATAGCCATGTAACAAAACTGCACTTGTACCCCCTAAAAATATTGACATAAAAATTTTAAAAGTCCATTATGAACCATATTTATGGTATATGTTATACGATATATGACTCACGATATTACAACTATCTTTTGAAAAATTTCTATTTAAACACAGATTTTGGTGCTTTGGGATTTGGGGATAAATCAGAGATATTCATAGATATATTAGAACATGATATTGAATGTTGAAATAAAGAGGTTTGAAGTAAGCCAATATCAAGAAAACAGAGAAAACATTATCTATGGCAGAGGATGTAAATAAATCACGAGAGAAAGTAAGAAGGCAATGAACAATTACAGATTTTAAGTGAAACATGTCAGACACAGAAAGAAAAATATCACATGTTCTCACTTGTAAGTGGGAACTAAATAATGTGTACACATGGAAACAGTGTGGAGGGATAGACAATGGAGACTCAGAAGGGTGAGGGAATGGGAGGGGGAGGATGATGAGAAATTACTTAATGGGTATAAATTTACGTCATTTGGGTGACGGATACCCTACATGACCTGACTTCACCATGATATAATGTATACATGTAACAAAATTGCACTTGTATCCCACAAAATTAGACAATTAAAATAAAATAAAAATAAAAAACACCAATTAATTCTTTTTTAACTTCATCTTCCCAACTGGACTGTGAGCAACGTCATGACAGGGTCATGGCTGTTTTCCTCATGGTTCCTTCCCAGTCCCTAATACAGTGTATTAATAAGTACTTAAAAATACCTGTGGACTGATTAACTATTTGGTGCCATGCATATACTTGGAGGCAGAGCAGTTCTACACAGAAAAAGGGTCTTGGTACTCTGAGTGGTCATCTATGCCTAGGAAAGATATGAATAAGAATGAAAAGTGTTGGGGCTCAGAAACCAATTCCCCAAAATATGGGACTTTGACATGCTGAACTGAAGAAGCAGCCTCAGATCTCTCTGACTTTCTTCCCCCGACTCCCATCTCTCAATGCTCTGTCTCTCCCAAAGCATAGGATGAAGTTGTTCTCTTAAGTTCCCTTATCTACGTAAAGTCTGGACCCAACAAAGAAGAAAACATTTACCTCTGCTCCCTTTCCTGAGTTTTCATTAACTTAACTCATATCACAGGAAAAATGGTTGAAGTCTGTCAACACACCTGGACAGATTTTTGCTACAAACCATTCATTGTCTGCTCTACAGGCCCAAAGGACTTTATCCCAGGCCATTGTATGTTCTCCACATCCACTGCATCCCACTGAAAATCATTTACTATCCCCCTGAAATCATTCACACTCCCCATCTCCCTTTTCCCTAAGAAGAAGGTCTCACACCATTGGGTTGGAGGAGTAATGTCCCCCCATGGACATTAGTAAAAATTTGTATGCCTTTTCTCCTATTAATCTGCCTTTTGTCAGTTGATTTTCAGTGAACCTTCAAAGGGTAAAGGGGAAGTTTTCCCTTCACCTCCTCAGTTTTGGCATCATGACCAGGATAACCAAAGCTGATCTGTTTTGGAAGCCGTAGTGAAGGGAACCCAGGATCTGATAAGCCAGCAGATGGGCAAGAAATTCTAAGCAGTCAGACTCTCAGCCTCTCTCTGTGGAATCCAGTTGAGTGGGCAGTAAAAATTACCGTCTCTTCTTGCTTTCCAAATTGAAGAGTAATGGGAGAAAAGTATTTGTACGACTATTCTTAGATGGAATGACTCTGGTGTGTTGTTCGGTATGAATATTCATACTGTCTGATCCTTTTCCTCCCAGAAATTGCCTTTTCCTTTGTCTTTGTTTTTCTGTATCATTTTGTCATAAAGAGGAGTGCCATAGGGCAGAACACAGGCCTAAAGCCCCATAAGTTCATTTTTCAAGCTCCCCACCCTGACTGCCAATAGGTGAGTTCTACACTTCTCATTAGACTGGTAGACAAATTGTGCTGTGGGTTCCCAAAATAAGAGCCAAATGAGGTTCCGCCTCTCATCTTGTTTTATATCCTTGAGAGCTTGACTTTTGTGGCTGGTTAAACTTTCCTTTCTTTAAACTGTCCTTAAGAGAGGTCTGGATCTTGGAACGGCTGCTTTTTGTTTGTTTGTGTTTGTTCCCTCTTTGGAGATCTTGGTTAAAGCCATGAAGGACTTCTTGGCTTTGGTCCCAAGTGTGTTTATTTGGGTTGATTTTGAGTCATTTGTTCAGGTATACGTTTGATTTCAAACTTTGGCTTCCATTTAGAGTATGATAGCAATGTTTTTCCCATTAGTCTTGTTTCCTCTACTGGGCCAGAGAGACGAGCCTCCTGCTGCCACTGGGAACCAAACCAGTGGGAGAGGAGGTGGCCTTCCTGGGCCGGGAGGGGCAGGCACTGCTCTGCGCTGTCATTCTTTTGGCTCCTGCAAGAGGCTGACTGCTCACAGGACAGGAAGCTTGCTGTTTGTATATTTTAAAAGATTTTTTAAAAAGAGTTCTATGGTCAAAAGTTGGCTTAATTAAAAGCTGATATTCAGGCTATTTTCTTAGAGGTTTTTCTGATTTTTCTCTTTTGGATCCTCCTTCTGGGATGTGAAACCCCTTTTAATTGTGTGCTCAGTCCCTCTCTTGGTTTGCTTTCATATTGGCATGATTTTTGCTGAGAAAAATGTAAAACTTCATTGGCCTTTAGGGAGCTTAAACTGTCCTCAAATTGGCTTCTCTAAGACTTGATCTTCTATTTCTCTCCACTCCTTCCTTCCCTTTCATCATCTTCAATATCACATGAAGGGATCTAAACATGATGACTAATGACCCTGAGACCCCCTGGGAAACACAGTCACAGCATCATTGACCCCTTCAGGTGTCCCCTGATTTCTTCATGTAGCCCTGAGAGTTGTAAATGGGTTTCTCTCACATCTAAAAGCTCTGCTCTCATTTGCATTGAGTTTCCTGATCTCTTTGGCTTTGGGAGGTACCAGAGATTACTCTGTATTATGAGAGACCACTGGAACTATGTGTGTGTGGTGGCTGGTGTTTCACCGGTGAGGGCTACAGGTTTGGGGTGGCTGACAGCAGTTACAATTGATGTTTATTACTGCAGGAGGCTACTCATTTCTTTGCATGTTTAGATAAGAACAGCAAGATTTGGGCACTTGGGAGTATGGGGACATTCACTACCAAGGAATAATATATAGCTTAAGCATCATCAGGGGATGTGAAGACTTAGCGAGCGTAGAATGGATGGGACCCAGGAACAGAACCATAAGCAGTCTTCATTTAAGATATGGTCAAAGAAAAAGTAGTCGATGAAGGCAACAGAGAAGAGTAAGAAAGGTACTGTGTCACTGAAAAAGCAAGTAAATACACAAAAGGAAAACTGGCTGCTACATCCAATTTCACTTCTGTAACAATTTTGCCAAAGACCCAGACCAGTCAAGCAGGCTGCACTTTTCTCATCGAGACACAGAATTGTGTTTGGTGGGAAATGTCTGCAGTGTGTACTGTAGGTAAACAACAGTACTTTATATTTATCTCCTCTCTCAGGGAGATAGTTCCATAGCACTTTGGGATAGAATACGAGACTTGTAGGAGACTGCAGATGGGGGCCTCGGTAAACACCCAGGGTATTTACTTGCACAGTATCCCTTTCCCTATGTTTCTACTACTTTTTTTTGGCTTAGAACTCTAGGCCCTCAGCCTTTGTCCCTCCTCTTTCTCCATATGCCCACACTCTCAGGTCCCCATTCATTCAGATTACTACATTTTAGGGTTCAGAACTTAACCTAGGTATTACTCCTTCAGAAGTTCTGTCTCCCCCCAAATTCAGACAAAGTTTCCTCCTAGGTGCTCCAATTGTTCCCTTTACTTCCCTATAATTGCATATATCACTCTTTAATGTGAATAAATATTTGTTTGAAATAAAAACATATGACCTTTGAGGAAAAATTGTCTCTGTTCGATGCTATATTGCTGGAGTCTAGCACAGGGTTTGGCTTATAGAGTCACAGTAGTTCTGAGTGAATGAATGAATTGAAAAGAGATGTTGAGAGAGGAGAAATTATGTCTCTTTGAATATCAGCATAGCTGGTCATTAAATTACAACCAGGAAACATCTTGGAAGAAATGTGCTGATGGGGAAAAGATGTGTATACATTCCTCCCCAGCATATGTCTCCCTGGGCATCAACTCTTCATGATAGCTAAAGTTAATAACCATAAAATGTGTGCTCAGCAACAAGGTAATTCCTGTGATTTAGCAAAAGCATCAAGAGTCATTTAGATATGATACCTGGCTTCCTTCCCGGAACAAGATACCTAAGTTCTCTTTGAAAAAAGACAGCTGAAATGAGTGTACCCACTGCTGAAAGACTTGGGTCAGTCGCTTAACCTCTTTATTGTTGTGTTAAATTATGTATTCATGTCCAGGGGCAGCTAGCTGTAAAGACTGCTCTTTAAAACAATTTCATTTTCAAACTTTTCTCATTTCATAGCCAGACAGATTAAGGAAAAAGGAGACACTGTTTATAGAACAAAGTGCAAGACTGAAAGTCAGAAGTTCATAAACCATGAAGAGAATTGTAGTATATTGTTTCTTGTGCAGGAAAAAGACTAATCTGCCACCCAAAGGGCAGCATTTGTGCAGCAGACCAAAGAACAGCGTTCCCTGGAAGAAGAGTTACTATTATACATACACAAATTGAACACACACATAACGTGAAGACTTTTACCACGAGGCACAGGCAGCCAAATAGAAAGCAGTAGGCTATGTATGTTCTTTTTTTTATCTCGTGAAGTGAGAAATTTACCTTCCGCTCCGCACAGGTCATTAATTTTAAACTAAGTTTCACCCTGACCAGGATCATTGTGCTGGATGTTATGTCCTCAAACAGTAGACTAACCAATGTCACGAATGGAAAATATGACGAGTACTGCCACTCCTCTATGCAGCACCCTTGATTGGCACCACTAAGTAATCAAGATATTCTTTTCCTGAGAACAGACTCAGCCTCGGAATGCTCCTCCACACATTCCTCCAGCATTGCTATGATCCAATTGAAGATGCCATGGAAGAGAAAACTATGTCACTCTGACTTTCCTCCTCAACCAATGAGAGATAATTCCCGGGCCCTCAAACATTACTTATCTTCCTCTGTCAGTACTCACACGAGCATCGCCCTATGCCAAGCCACTGCATCTGTGGAGTGGATGAAAATAGCCACTCACCCACATTGATTTTATGGAGCATTTGCTTCTTGGAGATTACTCGCTGTCCCTTTGCTATCACATTGGGGATTGTGCATGTTCTATCAAGTGCCTGAAGTGTCACCTCATGGTTAACCCAATCTAGCCCATTTCTACAGAGAAGAGGGTTGGCCATCCACCCAGGCAAGAGTATTAGGAAGGCCTCTTTGTTTACACAAAGAAATGTTCATCTGCTTTCATTTTAAGTATCTTGATCCAAGCCTCAGTGGAAAAAAGTACTTAAAAATATGACCTTTGTCCTCAAATTATTTGCTTTCCATTTCATCATCAATCTTAGGAAAAAAAATCTTTTTTGTCTTTCAACTTCCTTATTCTCCCATGTTTTTCTCTCATATCTCATAATTTAGCCCGAAGTTTTCTAAAATTGTCATTTGTATCCCACCTTCACAACATTTGGCAATTGTACTCAGAGAATCGGTTTTTAACTAAAAATGCAAATCGGATCATGTTAAACCAAGTTTAAAGCCCTTCAATACCTCCTCCTTGTCCTCAAGATAAGGCTCATACTCCTTAAAATGCTTTCAAAATTCTTCATTTGGGGTCAGGTGCAACCTCCAAACACATTCTTCCCACTGTACCCCATGTTGTGCTCACAGTGAACACTTTCAGTTCCTTGAATGATATGCTCTTTCTTGGCCATGAGCTACTTAGATATTTTTCTGATATACATTAAAAACCATAACCATTAAAATTTAAAATGATCCAGCACCATCTAAGATGATTTTAACTATGGATATAATTCTTTGAGAAACAATTATTTATGTCAGTGGTTCTCAATACTGGCGTGTCAGAATCACCCCCAGGTGATTCTTTTTTTTTTT